>JAJOZX010008296.1:82500-157500 GCA_023014485.1 Bathynomus jamesi
CTGTCCACCTACATTTGGTTCACCCTATATATATATATATATATATATATATATATATATATATATATATATGCAAGACTAACGCTAACCACTACACCGAGGCGCATATATATGACTATATGACTACGATTCCATCGGCCCCGGGATACAGACCCGTTGACGGCAGGCGGCGCGCAGCAAACCCCAGCTGTTCATCCTTCCACACAGTAAAAAAATTGGTTGGTATATAAATGGGTACTCTGGGTAGCCTAGTGGCTAAGACGCTGGGCTGCTGGTGGGGCGTGGTTTGGATTCCACGTTAAACTGTAGGACAGCTGGAGTAACAGCTTGACTTCGTCAGAATGAACAATTCGGGCGGAAGCAAAACCAAGGTTAACCAAGGTGTGTATATATATTGGGTGGCTAAAAAAAAAAACGCCTTGAGATTTGAACATAAATAACTTCAAAAATGCAGTTTTTACATAACTTTTTACCTCAATCTATTGATAAGCCATCATAAAAATTTCAGACCTCTACATAAAATACTTTTTCCACAGCTGAGGGAACAATGAGGTATGGTGAAAAAAACGAATATCATAAACTGAAAAAATTTTATTATTCACATCTTGTCAACAAATATGATCAATATGTCCGCTCTCCTGCTTGCAAACTAATTTTAACCTTTTCTTCCACGACATGATACATTTTCTGATTTCTGCTAATGTTATTTTGTTCCAACATTCGAGTATTTTTTTTCTTTAATTGCATTTCTGTAAACTTTTCTGTTTGGCCTTCATAAATCTTCTCTGCTAGAGTGTTCCATATGCAATAATCCATGGGATTGCAATCAGGTGATTGCGGGGGCTAGTCGTTTTTTTGAATGAAGTTGACTACATTCTGTTGTAGATAATCCTGTGTGAACTTGCTAGTATGAGCTGTAGCACCATCTTGTTGGAGTATGAAATCTTTTCTGTAATCTCTAAGAGATTTACATAGGTTTCTGAATTAATTTTTTTATTTTCCATTCCACGATACACCTGCTAATACCATGATTTTTTTGGAAAACCGACTTGTCTGGGGGTAAAGTCTCGATGGAGAAATGTCTTTCTTACGCCGACCATAAACAACATCGTTCCGGGAGTTTCGAGCAATTTCGATGGTGAAATCTTTTATAGCTATAGGACAAATGAAACCACATTCGGCTGCAGGTCCGGACAATTGGAACGCATTATTGATTAAAAACTGTAAAAATGAAATAGCTACACCTTTATACTGGATATGAAGAATCCCTAGACACTGGGGAAATACCGAGCATCTTGAAAAGAGCAAACATTGTCCCTATATATAAAGGAGGGGACAGATCTCAAGCAAAGAACTATAGACCAGTGTCATTGACGTCCTACCTCACCAAAGTATTTGAGAGAATAGTTAGAGAGAGAATTTATGATTTCCTGGAGACCGGGAAAGATTCAACGAAAATCAGCATGGATTCCGATCAGGTAGATCATGCCTATCACAACTAATAGAACACTACAACAATATCCTCGATGCACTGGAAGGCAATGACAACTACGATGTCATATACACAGATTTTGCTAAAGCTTTCGACAAATGTGATCATGGTATAAAAGCACACAAAATGAAATATATGGGAATAACAGGCAAAGTAGGAAAATGGATCTACAACTTCCTCGGAGAACGTCTGCAGGTCGTCAAAATTCAAGGATATCATCATCAGAATCGGAAGTACGCAGCTCAGTACCACAAGGGACAGTACTGGCCCCACTCCTGTTCATTATCATGCTAACAGACATAGACAGCGGAGTAAACAGCAACAGTATAGTAACATCCTTTGCAGACGATACAAAGATCAGCAGAAAAATCAGCGATGTAAATGAAGTGGAGGCCTTGCAGAGGGACACGAACAAAATATACAAATGTTCAAGACAACAACATGGCATTTAACACCGATAAATTTCAGCTCTTGAGATATGGTAGAAAAGAGGAACTTAAACAGACTGCATATTATGCTCCAGATAGACAGGAAATTCAGAGAAGCACGAAAACGATCGATCTGGAGGTAATAATGACAGACGATGCGAAATTCGAAACACAAAATCAGAGAGCGATAAATAAAACAGAGAGTCGCGGAACAGGTACTAAGAACGTTCAAGAGAGGAGACAGGACAGTAATGATTCCCTGCTAAAAACACTGATTATACCAAAACTTGAATACTGCTCAGTTTTGACGTCCCCATATAAAAAGGAAGAAACTAAGAAACTAGAAGAAACGTAAAGACATTTCACAGCCAAGATTGATGGCTGCAAAGAACTCAACTTCTGGGAAAGACTACGTAAACTAAATCTGTACTCCCTGGAAAGAAGAGGGGCACATCATAATCTACATATGGAAAATTCTCGAAAAACTGGTACCAAACCTAAAACTAAACCCAATTACCATTCAAACAACATTGGAAAACAGGAAAGGCAGAATGTGTAGTGTTCCCAAATTAAAGGCCCGACAAGGGACCTCCTCAACACTGAAGGAAAATAGCTTGGTTGTCAGGGGGCCAAGACTTTTCAACCAGTTTCCAAAGAACTTCAGAAACGTATCGGGGTCAAAGTTGAAGTCTTCAAGAGAAGACGATGCCTTGCTCAGGACGGTACCAGATGAGCCGGGCGTGCCTGGCTATGTACGGTGGAGAGCGCAAGAAAGCAACTCGCTCTTCCACCAAGAGAGACCAACACACGAAACAACATAAGGTTCAAAGGTAAGGGGTTCATCTGTACAAACTATTTTTTTAACATCATTGGACGAAAATCTATCAAGCAATTTTCTACAACGAATTTTTCTTTTAGCTCTTGCATTGCTGTCACGTCTTGAAACACGGATCCTTTTAAATGATCCTTTTAGATGAGTTTAATGCCTTTGTATTACAAAACTATATTTATAAAAATCTTTCGGTGCTAAATCTAAACATTCGAAGCTTACCTAGGAACTATAACTACTTATTGGCCCTTTTGAAAACGTCTACAGTCAAATTGTGTTATAATTCTCACGGAAACCTGGTTAAATAGTAGTATTAAAAACCTGCATAATATAGATAATTACGTTGCTTATCATACTGTAAGAGATGGTCAGATTGGTGGGGCTATCTCTGTGTATGTGCATAAAACTTACGATTCTAACGAAGTATTTTCTGTATGTAATAGTGACAATGAAAACCTGATTGTTAATATAAAAGACAAAAGTAATGTATATTCTGTCCATGCAATATATAGACCACCTAATACTAATATCAATAGCTTTTTAATTCACTTAGATAACATGTTATGCAACTTCCATAAATCGAATGCCATAGTTGCGGGTGACTTCAACATCAATTTGCAATCTGAAGCAGTCTCATAAATTTTTAAACTTAATGAATTCTTTCTATCTCAGTCATACTATTACCAAACCCACTCGAGTCTGCAACTATGGTAATCGAATAACAGAATCTACGATTGATAATATATTTGTAAATAGCAATGCCCTCGTAAATTCTGAAATTATAACCACAAACATCAGTGATCATTTTCCTACTTACGCTATATTCAATAACATTGTTCAGGTTGCGGACAAAACAACTATTGATTGCAGAATATTCTCAGAGGTTAACAAAAGAAAATTTATTGAGGCTGTAGAAAATACTCGATTTGACTGTGACGAACCTATAAATGACCCAGATCATATGTTTCAGTTCTTCTATGACACCTTATTCCATATTTTTAATATTTGCTTTCCTTTAAGGAGAAAAACGGTTTCACCCAAAAGTGTCGCAAATCCATGGATCACTCCAGGAATTATCACTTCAATAAAGAACAGAGATAAATTATTCAAATTGCAATTACAGAGCAAAATTCCTAAAATACAATATACTGAATACAGAAACAAATTAACTAAAATAATCAAAATTGCAAAATATAACTATTATAACAATAAATTTTCCAAACATAAAGGAGACCTGAAAAACACTTGGACAACCATAAACAATCTTCTCGGAAAGCAAATTAAGAAAAATTTAATAGAGAAATTAAATGTTGATAATAAAGAAATTACTGATGATACTGCTATTGCAAACACTTTTAATGCACATTTTACTTCAATAGCGGATAAGTTTCGCTCACAATTAATAAATAATGATCACTCACCTCTAGAATATATGCCACCCAGCCCACTAAATTAATTTTCCTTTGTTCCTGCTACCTCTACTGAGGTCCGGAATATTATTGGTAAATTAAAAAATACAAAAAATAACATTCATAACATTCATAACATTCCTGTACCTATATTGAAACTTGTTAAAGATAAGATATCTGTAACTTTGGCTAAAATTATCATCTCCAAATCAATATGGCTTCCGTAATAATAAAACAACGGAAATGGCTATTTTAAATCTTAGGGAAGATGTAAATATAGCTTAGGAGAACACAGAAATAATGATATAAATATTTATGGATTTGAGTAAGGCGTTTGATGTAATAGACCATAATGTTCTACTTAATAAATTATATTGTTACGGCTTTAGAGGAACAATCAGTGATTGGTTTAAAAGTTATTTGTCCAATTGATATCATTTTGTATCAGTAAACAAGTTTTGCTCAACTAAAGCGCTTGTCAAACATGGTGTACCACAGGGCTCAGTTCTGGGTCCACTGTTATTTTTATTATATATACAGTAAATGACCTTCCACGTTCATCTCATATACTGAACTTCATAATGTTTGCAGATGATACAATTCTCTCTTTTTCTTGCAAAGATGTTAATACAGCTAAGAATATATTTAATTCAGAATTCATCAGTGTAATGAAATGGTTGACCACCAATAAACTCTTCCTAAATACCAGTAAAACAAATTTCATGATTTTTACTAATAAAAGAAATGTATATCTTGATGAACTTAATGTTAATGAAATCGTCATAAAGGAGTGTACTGTAACAAAATTTCCTGGTATAATGCTAGATGAGAATTTGCAATGGAGTGACCATGTAAATTATATCGCGAAAAAGATTTCAAGGAGCGTTGCTATAATGTTTAAACTTAGAAATGTAGTCCCTAAACAAGTTTCATTGACTGTTTATCATACTCTTGTCCTTCCTTGTTTGGGGAAACTCCGCTAACAACTCATTAAATGGTATCTTTGTCATCCAAAAACGAGCAATAAGGTTATTATCTGATGCTGATTTCTTTGATCACTCTAGTGCATTATTAAAGAGTTAAACCTACTAAAGCTCAGTGATATAACCAAACTGGCACATTTTATTTTTATTTGCGAGTGTAAGAACAAAATCATTAATTTGCAATGGGTAAATAGATATTTTGTAACTTATCAAGAAATCCACTCGTATCAGACGAGAAATAGATCAAAGCTTGTTATACCTCAATTTAGATTGTCTTCATCTCAAAACTACCCATTTTCATTGGATTGAAACTATGGAATGACTTGCATGCCGATATAAAAAATATTGTGAATGTAAATTTGTTTAAAACGAAGTTGAAATCCCGATTAATAATGGCGTACTAACAAAAATCTAGGATTAATATCCATTACTATTGTTTACTAATTAGTAATTTCTCGTGTGTAATCTAGTATTAAAAACCCATTTCTTGGGATTGTTCACTTCTTATCTCTCATGTATAATATTAGTTTCTTTGTATGGTATTGGTATAGTGCCTTCAAAGGTGACCTTGTATTTGTCAGGTCAGTAGTGATAATTTAAGATTAATACATGTTTTAACTATTAACAATACTTATTTACTTATTTATTATTATTAATTAATAACAACTAGTTGTTTATTTTTAATAAGAGCCCAGTAAAGCCTAAAGCTTAAGGGCCAAATAAAATAAATAGTCGAGCTTTACAATTATTCATGTCATTGTAAATTGAAAAGAATGTATTTATTTTATTATCAATAAAGGTTATTCAATTCAATTCATAAAAATTCCTACTGTTCTCTGCATTCTTTGTATGGAACTTCGACTGATACCTAAATTTCTTGCAAATTTCCTCTGACAGCAGTGTGACCCAGGTCGATCCTCTTGAGATAGGCTCATCATTTCGATCATTGCTATATTGTCTTAAGTGTAAATTGTTTTAGGCCGACCACTTTCACGCTTCTGTGCCGTCGAACCGGTTGCTTTAAGTTTTTTAATTATTCTATTCACAGACGTAACATTACAAGTTATTCCTGGAAATTCCCTCAAAATTCTTGCTCCAGTCCATCTTTTTTCCAAGAAACACTTTTCAATCACCGTTTTTTCACCGTTAGTTAGAACCATAATTTGAAGGGTAAGTTCAAAAAACAGCATTTAAGATGGGCGTAGCCTATATCATCTGACGTTTTTCAGAGACTAACAGATTATCCATAGGCTAAGGAAACTACTGCAAGTCTTAGAATAGTTGCCAGGTACAGCTATACACATTTAGGATTTATGATATTCGTTTTTTTCATCATACCTCATTATTACCTCAGCTGTAGAAAAAGTATTTTATGTAGAGGTGTGAAATTTTTATGATGGCTTATCAATAGATTGAAGTGAAAGTTTTGTAAATTTTGGAAGTGTGAACTGCATATTTTTTAAGTTATTGATGTTCAAATCTCAAGGTTTTTTTTGGGGGGGGGGGGGGGGGGACCCGATATATATATATGCGGGATGAATTTCAGACTTAAACACATGGAATGAATGAATGATGCAAACCCACACGGAAAAAGAAAATTATTTCAGGGCTTTTCTTGTATTCAGCAGTACACCTCCCTGACGAGGTGTACTGCTGACTACACGAAAGGCCTTAGAATAATTTTTTCTTTTTCCTTGTGGGTTTATATCATATATATATATATATATATATATATATATATATATTATATATATATATATATATATATTCATGGTTTAAGTGAAAAGATGAAGAGTTAAACGTCTTTTTACATAGAGCACCACTTCACCCGTACGCCCATTTCAGGGCACGAACAGCTCGCAGCATAGCATCATTGCCAAGCAAATGGGGGTCAAAGTACCAAACCCAGAATAAAATTCGGAAATTTTTTAATGATTTATCTTTTCCTTGTCTTGTAGTTACGATTTCATTATTTCTTCATTGTACCTCATTATTATAATTCACTTTAGTTTTTCCGTCCTTATTCCTGAGATTATCATTGAGTTTTTCTCACCACTATTCAGTGTTATTACTGTTACTTTCATTATTATTCGATGGTGTAGTGGTGAGCATCGCTGACTACGAATCCACCGGCCCCGGGTTCGAAACCTGGTGACGGCAGGCTGCACTCCGCAAACACAGCTGTTCATCCTTTCACACAATAAAAATTGATTGGTAGATAAATAGGTAGCTTAGTGGTTAAGACACTGGGCTGCTGATCGGGAGGTCGTGAGGTCAAGTCCGGGCGAGGACTGTAATTTCTGACCGCCCGTGGTGGGGCATGGTTCGGATTCCACGTTAAACGGTAAGTCTAAGGTGGAGTGACAAGCTTGACCTTCGTCTGAATGAACATTTCCGGCGGAGGCAAAACCAAGTAAACCCGAGTAAGGTATTAACCTAATTTTTATTCTATTATTAATTGTAGACACAATACCGTTGTTGTTCTCACCCAAGTTCGATTTTAAGCGTTTGATTTTTATTTTCTTTTGACTGCTTTAATTTTGCCTATTGTCTATTCCTGAAACTTTATCGTTTTATTATTTATCACCCAACAACACTTCGTGATTTTCCACGCTCGTATTTCTCTTCACGTTCATTATACGAGTATAACTATTTTATGCGCCCGAAACTGTATTTTATACGAGTGCCACTTTTTTTCTTTCTTTCCAAGTTTCCTTGTAAGTTCCAGAAATTTTGTACACAAGTACAGTAGTTACATGCCTTTTTTACAAGTTTTTATTTTTCCACATAGTCTCCATCCTTTTCTACAGCTTTCCTCCACTTCGAAACAAGGGCTTTTATTCCTTGCTGGTAAAAGTCCGCTGGATTCTGCTGGAGCCACCTCTTAACCTCTTCAACAATCTCATCGTCATTCTGAAACTTTCTTCCACGAATAGCATCCTTCATTGTCCCAAACAAATGGAGGTCTGAAGGTGCCAGATTCGGGCTGTATGGAGTGTGGGGTAACACAGTCAAGCTCATTTTTGTGATGGCCTCTCTTGTTTGCAAACTGTTGTGTGGTCTTGCGTTATCGTGCAGAAGAAGGACGTCTTCCGGTTTTCTTTCCGATCGAACTCGCTTTATACGTCTCTGGAGTCTCTGTAGGGTAGCAATATATGCCTCTGAGATGATTGTTTGTCCTTTCTTCATAATGTCCACCAGAATCACCCCTTTCATGTCCCAGAAGATGGTGGCCATAACCTTTCCTGCAGAGGGAGCCATTTTGAACTTTTTCTTGCTTGGGGGAGTCTGCGTGATGCCACTCCATGGATTGGCGTTTTGTTTCAGATTCAAAGTGGTGTACCCAAGTCTCATCCCCAGTCACAATTCGTAAAAGGAAATCATCCCCTTCTGTCTCGTATCGAACCAACGACTCGAAAGCAATTTCTTTTCTTTGGGCTTTGTGATCTTTAGTCAGTTCGCGAGGAACAAACCGTGAACACACTTTTTGAGTATCCCAGTTGCTAAATTATCGTATTCACACTTCCTTCACTAATTCCTAGCTCCAGTGATAGCTCCTTGTATGTGACGTGCCAATTTGATCGAATGATGCTGTTAGTTAGCATGTTGCACAATGTGAGATGTGACAGCCGATGCCGGGCGACCGCTGCGTGGCTCATCATCGAGGCTGGCTCTCTTTCTCCGATCTTGCACGTTTAAACCAGCCTCCAACTGTGCTTCGATCAACAATAACATCTCCGTTAACGTTTTGTAGACTTTTGTGAATACTTCCAACTGTTTCTTTCTCTGCGGTTAAGAACTCGATAACGGCTGTATGTTTACGACGCACATCACTGTCAGACACCATTTTCGAAACTGTGTTAACCATCGGTTTTATACAAGGAGAAGAGGTTCAAAGTGGAAAAATCCGGTTATGTGAAACGCAGAAAGTTTAAACTTACGGCCCAAAAGACATTTCAGCCCCATGGCCTATTTATTTAGTTAGGAAAAAAGGGTGGGGCAAGATATATTGAGTGGCCCCAGTATATGTAGTCCTATACCATTGTTCGCCTATCTATTTTTAATTGCTCCCTGATTTTACATTTCTTAACCCTCTCCGACATTTGTCTTCATACGAGGACAAAAAAACAAACAAAAAAAAAAACCTAAATATGAAATAATACATCTCCATATAATTAAAGAAATGTTCAAAAAAATTTGACTTCCCATGACAAGAAAGTCTCAGTAACGAAAGATTTTTAATTTTTTCGATATTTTTTAATAATTATATGGAAATATATAATGTCATATTATGTAGGGTACGAGAGGGTTAATTATGTTTGTCTGTAAAGGGTGGAACACATGTTGCCTCTGAACAGTTGACAGTTGTTCAAATAAATAATAAAAAAAAAAAAAAAAATATATATATATATATATAAGCACACCGGACAAAAAATTAGTCACCCCTAATAGCACCGATAGTAGGAAGTTCAAGGTCACACAGAGGGCGCTGATGTAGCATTGGTAAGTGACAAGTAGCGGTGACGTAGCACACAGGATCAGATCTGTTTCGTGAGGTGGTGAAGAACAAAGTGTGTGTTGGATATAGTCTGCAAAATGGGTCGTGAGGCAGACGTTACTCGGTGGCAAAAAGGAGCCATCGTGTTTGGCAGAGCCCACGGACACAAAATGTCTGAAGTAGCCCAATTTGTTGGTGTGTCAACGTGTACTGTCCAGCGAGTTTACAAAGAGTGGTGTAGTTCGCAATCAACTGACAATCGACGGCGTAACTGTGGCCGGAAAACAATTCTCGACAATAGGGGCCGCCGCCATGTGTCTCTTCTAGTAACTGCAAATCGTTTTCAAACCAGAGAACAATTGTTCCAAGAAACCAATGAGGTTCTCCAGCGACCAATTTCCGAACGGACATTGCGACGAGAACTGCATGCGATGGACATCTGGAGCAGGGTACCACGGAAGAGGCCGCTGTTAACAGCAAGTCACAAATTGGCACGTTATAAATGGGCTCAGAGGCACAAAAACTGGACTGCGGCAGATTGGAAACGTGTAATTTGGTCCGATGAGTCCCGTTTTTGTTTGTTCTCCAATGATGGGAGGCGACGAGTACATCGCAGGTCCAATGAAGCCTTTAATCCTGAATGCGTCGAAGGTGTTGTGTTGTTCAGGCTGGAAACAGAAAGTGAAGCGCAGGGATAGACACCCACGGACTCTGGCGGGACCGGCTGATGAACGAGTGGCAGCAAATCGATGTTCAGTACATGCACAACCTCGTAGAGTCTCTGCCTCGCCGGATTCGTGCGGTTATCAAGGCCAGAGGCGCCGTCACACGTTATTAGGTACATTCTGAGAGGGGTGACTAATTTTTTGTCCGGTGTGCTATATATATATATATATATATATATATATATATATATATATATATATATATATATATATAATGGTTTTTTTCATTGAAATTTTCACAATTAGAACTTATGATAGTGATACCTAGTTTGTGCTAAGCAGTATTTTTTTTTTCGGAGCAGGGGGGGGAATTGTAGCCAATTAATTATAAGCAGTGTGTTTTAGCCCACTCCAACCTTTTACCAATATTGTGTTTGTGCAAGTAGCGGAACTTTTGAAATTTGGAAGGCTCATAGCGATTTCATATCATTTGGTTTATTTTCATAAGGACCCAGAATTTAGTTCCTCTTATATACAAATACAGTATGTTAAATGGAACTTTTGTCACTGGAAATGTGCACCCAAATATCGTGCAGTAGTCGTCAAATGATGTATTTATTACTATACTCCGATTTTTAATTGCGTCTCAGAAGTATAAAGAGTTGAACTAGTTGCTACAAACCTTTTCCCGTAAAGTACCATAAAAATTATAGAATTTTGACCGTATAATTTATGTTGAAAATACAATAAATTATGGTATCAGTGATACATATAAAGTATAGAATAAATAGTACGAAGAAAAGTGATGGTATCGCAACCGCTTTGGTATTAGCTCACCATCGTATAGTTAAGTAGTTATAAAAACGTTTAAAAGTCCTGCCGAAAAGCGAAAGATGCTGATAAGAGTCAGAAAAAAAAGGAACCTCAAAAGAACATTGAAGTGGAAAAAGTAAAAAAAAAAAATGGAGACAGACGGAAATAATTAAGCGAGAGATTGTAGGGTGGTGGACGCTTTATTTGTATGCCGCTGGAAGGCTGTTAATAGGAACGCTTGTGTCACGCGAACGCAATCTCCTATCAGCGATTGAAAGAAAGCAAAGCGGTTGAGGCGGACTGTGTGTGTGTGTGTGTGTGTGTGTGTGTGTGTGTGTTACTAGTAGCTATTAAGAAACTCGAAGAGTGACATTCAAAGGACGAACCAATACTCGCCTATCGACACTGATTTTTTTATTTATTTTTAACCGTATAGTGCGCCTCTCGTTTATAAACAGTTTTATTTATTTAGTCATTTAATAAATTTATTTATTTTCATTTGATTTATATATTTATTTATCCATTTGTTTATCATTATCGTTTATTATTTATTTATTAAGAACGCTTGGCACAAGTTCTGTCAATATCATTTTAGGATAACTACTTAAAAACGTTATTCTTATCTTTCACTAAAATGTTTATTCAATGGAACGTTTTATCAGGGAATGTGTCCACCCAAATAGCGTGCGAGCAATAGTCGTCAAATGATGTATTTATTCCTATACACCGATTTTTAATAGGGTCTCAAAAGTAAACCTTATGAACCTTATGTTGTTTCGTGTGTTGGTCTCTCTTCACACGGAGGTCAAGCTGGTGGCCCCGCCTCTTGAATTGAATGCAATTTTTTTCTCGAATTCATCATTAATAGTAAGGAAAAATCTGCAAAAAAACGTTTCGGTTGTCAATGGAATTATTGTTTACGTTTTATTGGGTACGTTTTAGTTATATTTAAGGGCTACGTCGTGACCACGGCGTAACACCGCTTCCCGTTAGATCAGCGAGGCTAAGCGACGTAAGGTCGTTTAGTTGTTGGATGGATTACCGTCCTCCGCGTTTAGATGATGTAGCGACTCGTGGTTCGGATTCCAGGTATATAAAGCTGTAGGTCTCCATCACGTGACCTTTGACGTTACGATGGAGGCTAATCACATCACGAACATTATATTTATCTGTGAAGGTTCAGTATTATTTTTAGTTAATCGTTCACAACAGACACACACACACACACACATATATATATATATATATATATATATATATAGGGTGTTCGAAAAGAAACGCAACCCATTGGAGAATATATATATAGGACCCTATTATCATTGTAACCTAACCTTTTTTTTCTGTTTCGGGTTGCGTTTCTTTTTTAGCAATATATATATATATATATATATATATATATATATATATATATATATATATGCTTTTACAAAATTATTAGCTTCTCTTTCATATACATTTATTTTCTTAAATAATTATTACTGTTCGTGCACGCAAATATGCAGCGAAATATTAATAGAGAGTAGGTAAAATGCCCATAACGATATACGGCCTTCGTTTTGTGATGTTGTTTATCGGTTTTAAGTAGAGAAAAGTGTGGTGTTGAGCAGTTGCTGTAACCATCAGTGAAGCGGTTTCAAAGCTTAATTCACTCGTTTTCGACCGAGTTCGTGTATTTTATTTTATTATTTTTTTTTAATGTTTTAAGCAAGGCGTTTGCTGATTTTTTCTTAAAGGTCATCCGTCACGATAGACATTAAGAATTATGACTGAACGTTCGGGGTCTCGCACTTGGTTCAGTGTAGAATATAGATGCTTTTAGCGCATTAATCAGTTTGTAAGATGGCAAATTGAGAAGGCAATTTGTTAAGAAACTCTGAGTCAGTCGGGGCTCGAGCCTGCCCCGCCAGATTTTAAAAGCTACTGCTTTATTTAACTCACCGAGCCATCCTAAACTCTAAAAGAAAAAAAAAAGATCGTTGAATACCAGTGAAATCGTAGCAGTGTTTAACCATGTTCCACTATATTCCTTCGCCTCCGTAAAAGATATAACCGCCCTTTGTAAGATGAAAAATATGGAAAGGCAATTAACTGAGACATTTTGGCAACCTTTGTCTCTCAGACTCGTGTCGGGATGTTTTGGCGAGTTAAGGCAGTGACTTCTGATACCTGGCGACTCTGGTTCGAACTACACTGGTTTCCAGTTTCTCAATAAATTGCCTTTGTATTGAAGGAGTATCAAATATTTTGCGGGGTGGGGTGGGGTGGGGTGGGGTTTACAAAGTTCGTTGGGTTGTTTGGGAATCCTAATCATGGAACGTAGTTTTAAACGTACCAACGCTCAGAACTATCGTACTCGTATATGCGCAATATTTGTTATAGTACAAATACAGCACGATTTGGGTATTTACAACCGACTCGCTCTAAGACAAGGAAGAGTTAGAAACTACGATTTCACCCAACTGATCCTTTCTCCTTTAATACGCGTTAAAGCCGTTTTCTCTGTAGGTACGGTTTCTCTCTGTAGTAGGCCCTTTCTTCGTAGTAGGCCCTCACTTCCTACACTGTATAGGTTTTTAAAGAAGACGCATGCAGGTGTACGCCGAATGTGTTCCTATCCTCTCTTTTTGTCGGTGTTTCCATTACACGCTTAAAATACTGCTGCAATTAATTCCGTTTCATTCCATTTTTTTTATGCCACTGAAAAGTTAAGTGAAACAATAGTAAGCAATTAAGAGTATTAAGGGGTAACATTTAAGAATTAAGGGTTCCTTTATATTTGGTTTCCTATTTCGGTTCAGGTATTGGGAAATCCACTGAACCATTCCTTGCTGTGCTTGGGGACTACTTTAGTCTCTGTCAAGCCTTGTGGGAAGTGCGTAACAAGATCTATAGGAGGGTTTAAAAGATTTTCGCACTATCTTTTTCCATCTTTAAATTGGAGAAAGAGACCTGAGGAAAGTATGGGGTTTTTTTCCTTAAGAGTAAAAATAATTCGATAAATTTTCGCTGTATTTGTTATTTTAGGTATTTTTCTTTGGTTTTTAATAATAATAATAATAATAATAACACCAGTAAAAATTAGTAGAAATTCGTACAAGACGGGTTTTTTTTTCTGATATACACTGTAAACTTGATTCTTTCGTGACCGTACTGTGAATATTTTATCATATAATAAATGGGGACACTTTTCGGTACAGTTTTTTCCTTTTCACGTACTGATTTCTATTACATAATTTCCCTGTTGGAAAACGTAGGAATATTGTAGTTCGAAATATTTTAGTCGAAATCTTGGAGTGTTTTCCGGAAACAATCCATAATGTCAGTTCCCAATTTAGTATTCATGAACAAAGTCAAGACATGTTAGAAACTATTAATATCTTCAGAGTAGAACTTTTTGTTGAAAAAGTTTTATTTATTTATTTATTTTTATTTTTGTAGCTGGATTTTTCCTCTCAAAGTTTTCTTTTCCGTTTCGAGAGATAGAAAAAATAGGAAGAGAATCCATTGCAAATGCCTCTGCCAAGTCTTAGACAAATGTGTCTTAAACTTTCCGTGGTAACAGCTTGTCTGTCGCTCTCCGTTATAGTCTGACTCGCATATTATCACGATGAGACCCGCCTCTTGCTGCCTCTAAAAGATATAATAAAAAAGGAAATATATCCGTCTCCTGTTTTCATTCTTGCTCCAATTCAAAAAGGAAAAATTTCCCACTAAAGCAATGTCCTATTAAATCCTTCCAATAGAAACTTTTACTATACGAAGAATCTATGTAGCAGGGTGCTCGAAATACTTTGGATACGTGGTTTGTGGTACGATCGACGGTGATGGAATGTGGCAGAAAGAAACGTTCACAGGTTTTGCATCTCGTTATAGGTTTACTTTCAGATTGCTTGCTATATCAGCTGATACATACATATATACATACATACTGTACATGCATAAATACATACATATAATGCCCTTTGAATTTGAAATACTTCGCATGACCTTTTGAAAGTAAGTTAAACGCGTTATGGAAAATGGTAAAATGTATTTGATTTACATTTGAATAATCTCGTGTTAAATTAAACCCTGTAACAAAAGGAGAGAATGAGAAGTGAACGGCGAAAGGGTCTTCCCTTTTCTTATTTGTACGTGGAGTTTAAGAGCCTGAGAAGTCGAAACATATCAGGAAGGTCGACCTCATTATAGTCATCATAGTGGCCCTTGTTGTCTTAATGGATGCTTTGAGACCCAATAATCCGAGAGTAAACAAGGAGTCATGAGGGGTTGTTAAAAACCGTGTTTACTCTGAAGTCGTGTCTCGCGTTCTTTGGATGTTCCCGTTTGTTTAACTATCTTCCATGGCTTCCCGTCTGCTGGTGCGTCGCTGTTTCTCGCTTAGTTTTGGAATAAATTCTATTCATAGGACGGAACATTTTGAATTTATTCACGCAATATGAAGTTACGCTTTTGATATGAACGTTAAATTAACATTTCTGTATCATAAATTGTACAGGTTTTTTTTTTATATATTATGTTAGTATGTTAATGAATTTTATTTTGTAAACTTAAGTAAAACGGGTATTGTATGTTGCCTGTTCTGTAAGTTACAACATACAAAGTACATCGTACGAAGCATTATAACAATTATGATAATGTATATGCATTATCGTTGAGCAGGGCGTGTGACGTATCACTTATGATTTGGGTCTGTATATATTTTTCCTGGAGCGCTTCCGGCGGCTGATCAATCAACAACGAATGACAGGTGTGTGAAGGTGTGCTTTCCTTTAATCAGCGTTAAAGGCAAGGATATCAAAGGCATTTGTTAATTTCGTTGTAGTCGATAATCATTTGGCGTTTGTTGTTTTTTCCTTTCCTCATTTTTCAATTAATATCGACAAACATTTTGTTTTCACTTCGTATATGAAGAGAATTCATACGTACCACGCCTAAGATCAATACGTATTTAGCGCTCTAAAATATATGAGGGAAAATTAAATATATATTTGTTTACCCTGCCAAGATCAATATTGACTCGCCTCGTATGAAGGTTTAGACACTCCCTCCTTAGTCTTCTTTTCTGTTGTACAAAGTTTTAGGTTTCTTCGCATTTGGAATACCTAAAACTTACACGGTAAATTATTGTTAGGATGAAAGACGACGTTGATGGGTTCACGTAGTAGACTAATTTTTTTTTTTCTTCGGGATGTGTTTTGGTTGGTTGTCTCGCGTACGGATGATGTTTTTCATAATTAAATATAGTATTTTGGGTGAATTTTAGGGATGTGACCAAAAAAAAAAACCAAGACAAGGCACGAAATGACCATATTGTTCTAGTGAATTTTTTTTTTATAAAAAATGTCGGCATCTTTAATGAAAATGAATGTTTCTTTTCATGCTACACATTCATGTTTATTATTGACTATTATTTTTTTTTATTATTGGTCGTAAATAATTGATATTTAATGATTAACGCATACGCGTAAATTTTAGACACGCCCCAAAACATTTAGTTCCTAAATTTTTGTTTGAATGGCAATTGTCTCGTTCAGCTTTTTGATGAAGGAGTTTTCATAGAGTTATTTGGGTGATTTTTTTAATATATTTTTTCCTCTATATATATTATATAAATCTGCGTAATGATTTTCATTCAACGAGAAAAACCGACCTTCAGGATGGTGAATTAAGAACCTCGTGGCACCTGTTGCGAGTATTCTAAAGAGCGAGGAAGGAGGAAAATTGATTCATAATTTTGGCGCGACATGCTTTTATCTACAACGAATCTGTTTTTCTAAGAAATGCTATCCGGAAATTAGTTGAATTTTCATCTCGGTACGTAAACATGGAAATGCGAACTCCCTTTTTCCGCTTCAGGATCTTCTAAGCTCCGAAAGTTTTCAAAAACAAATTTAAGAGAATATAAACAAAGGACACTGTAATGCATAACATTTCAATCAAGATGTCTTGCTATCGGAATCGCCCCGGGCCATTCGTAGCTATTACTTGCTTCGCTCGCCCAGCCTGAGCGCCTCTTCTTCGTCAGTTTATAAGAGCGAAAGCAGTCTCAAATTACTAAAGTAAACTTGCGATTTGACTTAACGAAACTCTAGTTTATAGAAACTTGCTTCAAGGCTATCCAGGCATGGAAGCTGACAAAATATATATACACACACAATTATATATATGTATATGTATATGTATATATATATATATATATATATATATATATATATATATATATATATATATATATATTAAGGAAGAGCTGTTACACCGTAATAAACTAAGAAAATCAGTAAGTTGTTTATAGTTTCATCTTTCGCCTGTTAATTATGAGAGAAAGATCTATAATAACTCTAGCGAGATACTCTGTAACGCAAAAAATAACTAAAAAAGTCTAATTTCCAACTCTACAAACGGAGGTGGCAATGACTCTTTCCTTAGTTACCCTTTACAGTGCAGTCGGGACATTGTCCACTGTCCACTGTGACAAAAGGGGAGATGGCAGGGAGAGACTATTTATTGCCAGTATTATAGAGGGGGAGGGGCTGTTTTCTTCTTTTGGTGGGGGTATCTTTGCTAGATTTTTTATTGAGTTATTTTATGAAAATTTACTTCTAAATGATACATACAGTATGCTGTGTTGTGTTGTAGTGTAAGGAAAAATGTAATCATGACGTCATATTGTCATTGTTTATACTTTTCCGTTTGTAAATGACACTGAACTTTATTTTTTCTCTCATTACTCGTCCATAGGATTATCGTCCCCCCCCCCCCCGTTTCGTTATTGTTTTTCCGCTGTCATCCTTATTTGGCGGTTGGTGTCCCCGCCGTATTCCCGGAGAGGTCGTTGGGGTTTCATTTCGGTGGGCTGATTGTGGCGAGCGTCTTAGCCGGGGATTTAGTTCGATCTTAACGCCATTTAGACCCTCCGGCGGCGTTGGTCCGCGCTTTCCATTCCGCATCTTGATGCACCTTTATTAACTTTCATTTTTTACATCTAAAATAAACAGAAATTGAAAATAAACTCGCCTTACGATCGTCCTTTGTTTCCTTTCTGTTATTTGAGCGGGTTACACGCAAACCCTCAACAAAAGGAATTCCTCTCACTTGTTCATTAATACAAAATGACCGTATTATGCTTTTTATTTTTAAATCACGAAGGCGGTCTCTCTCTAGAAGGAGCGGGAGGTGGGTGATTTTCTCTCTCTCTCTCTCTCATATATATATATATATATATATATATATATATATATATATATATATATATATATAATCATCCTTAATTATTTCCACAACTCGTCGTTTTTAGAACTGTATTTTATCCATTTTCATATAAGCCTAATTTAATTCATCGATGTATCCTTTGAATTGCTTTAGGAGTTAATTATGCGCTTATTGCGACCCTGAAAATAAGGGGTGCGTATAAGTTTAATGGAACGATGATAATGGCTCACAAACGGTGGCACTCCACCGGCAGGAGCCATTACATTTATGCTTGGCTGCATGCTTCACACGAAGAATTATTTTGTATCCTCTCCGTTCGTTCGTTATAGAAAATAATTTGCCATTATTTGATCAACTGCAAAGGGGGTTTTCGATGTGGCCAAATGAAAAAAGCTTTCTTAGGAAGACCACATATATATATATATATATATATATATATATATATATATACTGTATCTTGTGAGCGCATGCAAGGAGGTGGTAATGGGATGGATGGAGGGAATTCCTCGCACGGAATAATGACGCGGTAATCACCGAATCATTAAAAGATGCGTTCAAGTTTTGATTGAAACTCTAATAACTTCAGTGCTCGCTCTCTTGCCTTCATCTGAGACTCTTGCAAACTTGTGCCAACCATTTGCCATTCTCACTCCGAGAGGAAATGAAGTGTGAAATGAAGTTTGCAAAAGGTTTTTTTTCTTATTTTATTTTATATATTTTGAAAAGAAATTAAAATTGAGTTTTGTATTTAGTAAATATTTGAAAAATTTGTCGAGTATTTATAGTATAAGGCTATAAGCGATACACATACTACATACATGCGAATTATTCGAAAGACCATGAAAGTTTAATGATTGGTGTAGTCATTTGTACCCTATTCTTACACATTGGTGGTGTATATATATGTGTGTGTGTATATATACACGCACGATTCCTTTGTGGACACCCTCTCTATATACAGTACATATATTAATAATAATTAAGTTCAGATTAAATAATAAGAAGGTAAATTCTAAAAGTAGGATCTTTGAATGGCGAAATTGAATGAAGAAGAAAATGAGAACATGATGATGATGATGATGTTAAAGTGAACAAAAAAAAGATAAGTACGAAAAGTTTGCTATTATAAATACTCGCGTTTTCTTTTGGTCTGGTTTGTGTAGAGCAGGGGTTCCCAAACTTCTGAGCTTGTCGACCCTTTGTTGAGCTTATAAAGTTATCATCGACCCCTAACTCAAATTCCCTATATTTAAAATAATTTTAAATGAAATGAAGTCAAGAAACATCAAAATATAATCAATATTTATTAATCATTACAGTTATACAATTACCGTTATTAGTAATTAACCCTCTATGGACAAAATTTTCTGTAGGGTTAAGTTATAAATGCGTGTATATGAAAGGTTAGAAATTTGTAACAGTTGTCCATATAGGGTTAAGTGAAAATTAATAACTGCTAAATACCTTTACAATTAAATCTTCTCTAATGAGATGGATGGACCTGATGGGCATTAACAAGGGCATGAACATTAGGCTGTAGGTTTGAGAGTTTGAGCCTTAAGTCACCACGCTCATTGATGTTAAGCCTAGAACTTAAGCCTAGACCCCTAGAACTTTATCGACCCATAGATCTTTATCGACTCCTTGCACAGTCCCAACGACCCCAGGGGGTCGATATTGACGACTTTGGGAACCCCTGGATTGTAGAGCGAGCCCTGAGGTATTACGAGTGTGACTATGATTGATAGAGGTAAGTTTGTGCTGCTTTGAGGAGGAAACTTAAACTTACGGTGCATCTTGCTCCAGAAGAATCATGCACCTGGATTGATAATAACAAGGTGTCTGCGATACAAACTAACGAAAATCGCGCGGAAACGAATATGGACTTGGATATTCTTTGAATTGGGATAACAAGGAGCATTGTTGCTTCAGCGATGATGAACTACGTACGGAGGACTAGTCAGTACATTAACCCCCTGTTTACTTGGCAATGGGCGGATTGATGCTGTGAAAAAATTTTGAACTTTTCATTTTACTTCCACTTAAGCTGTAAACTACAAGCGTCTTCGACATTGAGTGAAAAAAAAAATATATATATATATTGTATATATATATATGTGTGTGTGTGTGTGTTCCCCTTCTTTCTCGTTGAACGAGTAAAAATTATGTTCTCGTATAGGAAGAGAGTTAATTAAACAAGTACATGAAATAAAATGTTTTTAAAACTATTATGAATTGTCGGTTTTAATATATACAATACTGATGCGTGTATATATATATATATATATATATATATATATATATATATATATATATATATATATATATATATATATATTATATATATATAGTTTTTGGCAAATTAAAAAGTTTTAATAATTGTCAATTTCCCGTCCACCATTCTGTTCAGTGACGAGGCTGTTTTTATGGAAATGGTGAGGTAAATCGACAGAACACCTGCTACTGGTCTCAAAACAACCCTCACTGGTATACCTCTTCAAAGGAACAAGGTGCATCTCGGGTGATGGTATGGTGTGGCATTTGGAAGGATCGCATCATAGGCCCCCTCTTTTTCGATGAACATGTCACTGGAGGCACCTACCTACTTATGCTCAAGGAAGAAGCATTTCCCAGTGTTTTGAACGAAGAAGAAAATTTCCCAACATGGTTCCAGCAAGACGGCGCTCCTGCACATTACAGCACCCAAGTGATAATGAAAATATCACGGCTTAACCTAACCAATCGTCAAGGGCGTACAGTTGACCTAACTGGGCATTCAATAATGCAGGGGGGCAGATAACGGAAAAGTACCAAAAATTTTTATGCCCATTATTTTTACTGCTAAAAAGTCAAATTATTCACAATAATTTGTAAGTTTACTTTAGATTTTAAATATATTCTATGTACTTAAGTTTATTATTTGTTACTTTTTAGACAAGCAATAATTATGGTGGTTTAAAATGGCTGCATTTACGTAATTGTGGTCTAAATATATTTGTTTTGTTAACTTTGCCATCTACGCACATGTACGTTTACTGACTTCAAAATCCAGAATAAATTTTGACTTTTTTAGTCTATATTTTGAATTTGCTTCGATATTTAATTTTGCCTGAATCGCAAAAGTGCATTTTTATGTTGAAGCATTCGTATGAATTTTTGAAACGTGTCAGAAAGAATTCAACGGTAGAAGTGTGGGTGTTGGACTTGAGTTAAACTTGTGAATAATGCGTCTCGTCATTAAGTTACCTTTTCCGTTCTCTTTCTCTCTACTCTTAACGAATACAAACGCATCGACTCTCCACTGACACTCCGTGCAAAGTTTTCAACCACATTGAACATTTGGGTTAATGTGTGTTGTGTGTGACGTAGTCTTAGGGTTGCCAGACGTCCCGTATTTTACGGGACAGTCCCACATTTGATCCAAAAATCTCGCGTTCAAAATGTCGCGCAAAAAAATAATTTTTAAGCAAATTTTTTAGGGATGATTGATTTAGTTAGAATTTCAGTATTATGTATAATAATTTTTAATTTATTCACGATGTTTAATTGTTAAATATTATTGTAATAAAACTTTTCTAATTTTGTTTGTTATAACCGTTGAAGAAATCGTTTCAATTTGAAAAAAAATTTGATTTTTAAAAAAACCTTGGAAATTTTTTTTTGTCCCGCATGGGCATTTGAAAAATCTGGCAACCCTACGTAGTCTCAAACTATGAATCAAATGCCAACAATTCAAGTTTCTCGTTAATGCATTGGCTAGGTTGCACTATAAAAATTCAGGTTGTGAAGTTATTTGATAGGCGTACTATGCGGCCACACTATGATACCCTAAATAATTTAATATTATTTAGATCTTAACCTAGAGTGGAAAATTTGTTCGATTTATTTAAGATTATATTTTGGGGTTTCTTTTAAAATATGTGAATACAGTTTCATTTGTTCTATTTCAAGGGCTTAATACCTACCTCTTTGTTCGTTTGGTTTAGCTAATACGTCCAGTATTTGATTGCAAATACTACAAGTAGATTCCTCAGCATATCAGTGCTATGTTTTATTTAACCACTTCAGGAGTTTAGATTTAGTTGGGTACTGTATATTAAATGAAATTTGTCATCTATATGTGCTAAGTTCAAAATAAACTGATGTTCAAGATGAAACAAAAAGGGCTGAAAATCATCAATAGAATTATTATTGATAAAAATCATTTAGTCCCCACGTTACATACAAAATTGAAGTCAGTTGAGTCTAGAAAATTTCTTGGAAGCTCGCAATTGACATACAGGGTGTCCATGCCTTGTCACCCCCAGTAAAATGCTAACTGATTTTCGTTTTTCTTTCATACTCAATTGAAATGTGTGATAGCAGCAACTATACGATTGAACAACGCATATTGGCTAGTACCTGGGTCATGAGCGACCACGTAATGGCAAAAGCATTGAAAATATTCGTGCAGACTTTTGAACCGATTCAATCGTGCGTGCAGCTCCTCCAAAAAGGAGCTGCACGATTGAATCGGTCCTGGAAGTCTGCACGAATATTTTCAATGGTTTTTGCCATTACGTGGTCGCTCATGGACCCAGGTACTAGCACAGGGATTCTTAACCTGGTGCTCGCGAGCACCAAAGTGCTCTTTAAGTTGTGTACAGTGCTCTCCACCATCACCTAAAACTTTGCTCGCGAGTACTATAGTGAAGCCCTTGACCCCTCCTGCCTCATAAAAAGCAGTTTATTTTATCAAACGTAGCCAATATGCGTTGTTCAATCGTATAGTTCCTTCTATCACACATTTCAGTTGGGTCTGAAAGCAAAACTAAAATCAGTTCGTATTTTACTAGGGTGACAAGACATTGTGAACACCTTGTACAGTATTTCAAAATGTTAAAAAAAATAGTTTGTTTCAATTCTTCCTACCGTACTTTATTTTTTCAGTAAAGATACAGGTTGATTAATCGGGTAAAAAAAAAAAAAATCGATATACTCCTAAATACAATATTTTTATTTTTTATGTAAATTGATTTCATAATTTAATTAAAAAAAACTTCTGAAAGTTTTATGTTTTTATATGTGGATTAAATCTATTTTGGGAATTGAGTAATTAAAAAAAAAATTCTGAAGTACAAAGAAAAGCCTCCAAATTCTTGAAACGAGTTCTGTAATTTAATTTTTTTATTATATTATCGATTTGATTTTTTTAGATCACATTGCAAGCTTCGCCGCTAGATCTGGGTCCTGAGTCCAGTTTGGCCGAATTAAAGTCTATTTTTGAACAGCTGCCTAAAATTGATAAAAAAAAATTGATATTATTAAAGCTGTTTAGGGAGGGTTTTTTATTATTGTTTTAATTTTCTAGTTTATTCTGATGGAGGGCCAATTTGGTATCTTTTGAAAGCTTTTCAATGTTTTGTCACGTAGATAAAGGTAAAAAACATGTATTCTGTAACTGTAATATGAATGTAATTATAGCCATACGGTATTACCCAATGCACATTCGTCTATTCTCGGGCGGAGAAGGACCCAGGTCTACGAAGCTCTTAGGCGTACTGTCTCTCTCCAAAGAATAGCTACATATATTCAACTTACATATTCTTGAGTAGAGGATAGGTACTCCCACCAAAGAGAGTATAAACGAATTCTTCAACTTAATGCTGTGCCAGATGGAAAGCGTTTGATTGGATTCTAAAAAAAACATATTTAAAGGGGAAGTAACACCATGGAGAATTAAATATTGTGGAATGACCATCATAAAGCCACGACACGAATCCAATTGAGGCTACGTGCGATTATGTACACGCTGAGAAGGATAAACCGAAGCCATTTAATAGGGAACAATTGTGGAAAGACCTACAGAATATTTGGATGACTATTCCCCCTTCACTGGTAAAGAAATATACTGACAACATTATTAACAAATTCCAAGCTGTCATAAAGGCAAGAGGGGAACACTACATACTGACACACACACACACACACACACACACACACACACACACACACACACATATATATATATTATATATATATATATATATATATATATATATATATATATATATATACACACACAGGGTGGCGCAAAAATCGCGCATCATAGGAATTTTCAGTGTTGACTATAATATATTATTTTTTCCTTTAAGGTAGGGAATGGCTGCGAAATTAACAATAGACGAGAGGGTGAGCTTGGTTTTAATGTATGGAATACCAGGTACTACAAATCGATAAATTCTGTGCCGATTCATCGATTTGTAGTACCTGGTATTCCATACACTAAAACCAAGCTCACCCTCTCGTCTATTGTTAATTTCGCAGCCATTCCCTACCTTAAAGAAAAAAATAATATAATCAGGTCAACATTTAAAATTCCTATGATGCGCGACTTTTGCGCCACCCTCTATATAGCCAAGAGTTACATTTTCTCCTATTCGGTGCTGTCTTTTGTATCACTTTCCTCCTACACCCAAAATAGTTACTACTTTGTTGAAGATGTTTTTTTTAGGTTCAGTTTAGGTTAAGTTAACCTAACCTAACCTAAAATAAAATAAAACAAAATAAAAAAAACTGGGTGTAAAAATCCCGAGGTAGCATGAAGTAGTAGTAATTTGATTTACTATTACCAGTAATTCGAGTTACACTCGTGAAGAAAAGGCCTCCGAGGCCTTTTCCTCACGAGTGTAACTCGCTTCCATATTAGTCATTGCGTGTTATTCTACTTGCAATAAAAAAGAAAGTCCCAAACAAGACTTCAATTTGAACATTAGTTTTAGTCCGAATGTATTACTTTATTTAATTTAAAATAAATTTTCTGGGAAACTGGACTTATGGGATTATATATATATATATATATAATATATATATATATATATATATATATATATATAATATATATAAATAACCACGAAAGAAAGGAAACACAGAATGGTGCTCAAGCGCTTTCGTCTAATGACATCCTCAGGAACACTGAAGTACATAGAGTTACAGCCTATATATAGGTTACAGAAAAAAGAAATATATATATATATATATAAGGAACAACAAACCTAGTCCATATGCAAACATTTAATAATGAAAGTTTTCGACATATTCTGATGTCATCTTCAGTGCTAAAATGAGAGATATATATATATACACAATTACAATTTCATCAGCTCTAGCTGATGAATTTATGTTAACGCAAGAAATAACAAAACACAAGAAAAAACAACTGCCTAGATTTGGTATTTACAAACAACAGCAACCTAATTGATAATGTAGAAATATCCCCAACTATAATATCGGACCACAACATCACTGAAATAACAACCAATATAAAAGCAACAGGAAAGGAAAGAACACGAACAACAGAAAGAAGCAAATTCGAAATTTTTAATTTTCACTCCAAAGCTATAAACTGAGAAGATGTTGCATCCAGCATGGAAGTAATAGATTGGAAAACCATTTTCGAGGCCAAGATAACGGAAGCGATGCTAATGACTTTAGAGGAGAAGACGTTAGAAATTGTGGAAAGACATGTCCCAGAAATACAACATAGAGGAAAGAGAAGCAGGTTCGAGAGACAAAAGAGGTCACTGTTCCGAAAGAGAGAGAGAGTGACTGCAAAATTAAATAACTATAAAGATAATATCAGAAAAATATTAAATGATAAACTGCAGAGTATCGCTGACGTCATATAGGAACTAAGTGAGAAGCATACAGAAAAAGACGACGACGACGCAATAGAAGCGATAAAGGTTAACTCAAAGTAATGCTATAATTTTGCAAAAAGAAAGTCGAAAAACCATGCGACTATCGGACCTTTGAAAAACGAGAACAGTGCTTTATCTGATGATCTAACAGAAGTATTATCTGAAATATTAAGAGCTCAGTACGAATCATCTTTCAGTACCCCAAAAGCTGACAAACCGATATACGATAGAAACGCGTTCTTTGAAGAACTACAAGGGGAAAGTATAACGGACTTCGACTTTACGACAGATGATATTACACAAGCTATAGGGAAACTAAAAACACTCAACAACAGGACTGGATAAATGGAATGCCACACTGATCAAAAACTGCAAGAATGCAATCGCTGAGCCCCTATATTGGATATGGGGACGATCACTAGACACGAAAGAAATACCGGGCATCCTGAAGAGCGCGAACATAGTCCCAATATATAAAGGAGGAGATCGATCCGAGGCCAAAAACTATAGGCCAGTGTCGCGTACATCTCATCTCACTAAAATATTTGAAAGAATAGTTAGACAGAAAATCTACGACTTTTTGGAAACTCAAAAAAAATTCACTGATAACCAACATGGGTTTCGGTCAGGCAGATCATGCCTATCACAACTAATGGAACACTATAACAACATTATTGATGCACTTGAAAGTAATGAAAACTATGATGTAATATACACAGACTTTGCCAAAACATTCGACTAGTGTGACCATGGAATCATAATACATAAACTGAAGTATATGGGAATAAGAAGAAAAGTAGGGAAATGGATATATAATTTCCTTAGTGAACGGCGGCAAGTCGTTACAGTACAAGGAGTATCTTCATCAGAATCAGAGGTCCTCAGCTCAGTACCACAAGGAACAGTATTAGCTCCACTACTCTTCATAATCTTGCTAACTGACATGGATGAAGACGTTACCAGAGACATCACAGTAACATCCTTCGCGGATGACACAAAGATCAGTCGAAAAATAAGAAACCCAGAAGATATAGGAGCTCTACAAATCGACATGAAGAGAATCTAGAAGTGGAGGGAAGACAACGATATGAAGTTTAACACTGAGAAATTTCAGCTGTTACGGTACGGAAAAAGAGAAGACCTAAAATCCATCGAACATTATACCCCAAATGGACAGGAAATTCAGAGAAATTCTAGAGCAAAAGATTTAGGGGTTGTAATGACTGATGATGCGAAACTTAAAACACAAAATAAGATAGCAGTAAACAGAGCAAAGAGAATAACGGAGCAGATATTGAGAACCTTTAAACGAAGTGATAGGAATGTAATGATTCCTCTACTGAAAACACTGATCATACCCAAATTGGAATACTGCTCGGTCCTAACATGCCCATATAAAAAAGACTACATTAGACAGCTAGAAGGGATTCAGAGAAGCTTCACAGCCAGGATCAAGGGGTGCAAAGAACTAAATTACTGGGAAAGGTTACGCGAACTAAACCTATATTCACTGGAAAGGAGAAGAGAGAGATACACCATTATATTTACACTTGGAAAATAATGGAGAAACTAGTCCCTAATCTTACTCTGAACCCTATAACTCCCCAAACAACGGTGGAAAGTAGAAAAGGAAGACTGTGTCGTGTTCCCAAATTAAAAGCGAGACAGGGAACATTCTTAACCCTGAAAGAAAATAATTTTGTGGTGAGGGAACCAAAACTGTTTAATCAGCTGCCCAAAGACCTAAGGAACACGAATGGTGTTGCAGTAGACATCTTCAAAAGAAGATTAGAAGCCTGGCTCAGAACAATCCCCGATGAGCCGGGCGTACCTGGCTATGTGAGGTGGAGCGTACAAGAAACCAACTCGCTACTTCACCAGGCCAACTCGAGAGGAGGGGGCGACAAGCTTGACCTTCGTGAAATGAGGAATCATCGCGCGGAACCTTTGAAAGGTATATATATATATATATATATATATATAATATATATATATGAGAGAATGAGTCCGTAAAGGTCTGAAATAAACTAAAAATTCCTATATCTTAAATTATCTTAAGTATAAACGCTTTGCGATATCTAATAGCCATTCCCATCAAGTTTGTTTAATTACTCGTACATAGCTAAGTTTAATTAATTAATTAATTAATAATGTGTTTAAGACCTTGAATGTCTACCTTATCTTTAACCATGTCCGTGGAAATACTGTTTACTCAGTTATATGGACTTTTTATTTCATATTATTTCATATTATTTTAAATTGACCAAGAAAAAATAAGATGATGATGAAGAAATGTTTGAGGTAACTTACGTGATGCGACACAAGAAGTACGGAATAATTGCCGACCGAAGTAGTAAACAATATTTCTATAGGTATGCTTAAAGATAAGTTAGGCAAATTCTTAAACACATTCTTAATAATTAATTAAATACTGTATATAATATAAATTTTATTATTCTGACTATTAGGTGTTGATAAACGTTTATGCTTCAGTTTATATATATATATATATATTATATATATAATATATATATATATATTATATATATATACCACACAGGTGGGCCGTAAGTTTCCATACATAGGAAAAATTAAACGTTTGTTTTTATGTTTCAGATACCCTAAGAATATGCGTTTGACGTAAGATCTTGTTTACTGATGAAGCAAATTTTTTCGTCAATGGAGAGGTTAATCGGCAAAACATACGTTATTGGAGTAATGCTAACCCTAACTGGCTGAGTCCGACGAAGATGCAAGGTGCCGGTAAAGTGATGGTGTGGGCCGGGATATGGGTGACAGAATTATTGGACCAATTTTTGTCAGTGGAAATCTTAATGCCGAAAGGTATCTTAACATGTTGCAAGAAGAGATTTTCCCATCCCTGCTAACGAGGAAGGTAACTTCCCAGTTTACTTCCAGCAAGATGGAGCTCCACCTCATTATGGTCTTCACGTGCGTCGGTATTGGATCAGCAGCAGTTTCCGGATGCTTGGATTGGTCGGCGTGGTCCTGTGGAGTGGCCTCCCAGATCCCTAGATCTCACCCCCCTTGATTTCTATCTTTGGGGGCACTTGAAGGCCATGGTGTATCAGGAAAAGATACGAGACATAAATCATCTAAAGGAACGTATCACCAACGCCATTACAAGCATAACGTCAACTGTGCTAATGCGTGTTTATCAACAGTGGGGAACACGTATTGAAATGTGTTTTCAAAACAATGGCAACCATGTAGAGCATATTATATAAATAAAAATGGTGTGTCCATAAAAAAAATGTTTATTTTTCCTATGTATGGAAACTTACGGGCCCACCCTGTATATATACACACACACACAAATTAACTGAAGCATAAATGTATATCATTACAGCATGACTGTACGGGTAACTCCATTCGCGGCATTGACATGGTTTAAAAATAAATTAAGTCATTAAATATCCTGATAAAAAGAACATTGAGGAATAGATTGGTTTAGGTTAGGTTAAATACGCTATTTAGATTAAGTTAAATGTCGCCATCTACAATCGAACATATGAAATATCACGCTTTTATAATGTACCAACTTTTTTTTTTTTTTCCCTGACAAAAATATTTCCAGATTTTTATATAATTTTTTTAATGTTTTGAAGTATAAAACGTATTATCTCACAAAAAATTACCCCCTACATTTGTGAATTATCACACTCGTTAACTACACTTACACACACACACACACACACACCAACGTGTGTGTGTGTGTGTGTTATAAATACAGAACCTGAATGTGAAATATAAACGCCATTTATGTTTTATTTCAGAAGCGAAAGTTTAAAGATAGAAAACAAAACAACTCCATAAAAATAAATTAATGCGTTCTTTGTGAACTAAATATTTATCTTTATAATATTTTTAAATCTTTTCTTTTATAAAATGTAATAAAATAGATATAATAAATATCGGAAATACTTTTCTTTTATTGACCTTTATCATATTTCATTAAAAAAAGATTCTTATTCGTTAAATTATAATAATCTAGAGCTGATATCTATCAGATATATTTTTCATATTTTTAATGTGCGTTGTTATATATATATATATATATATATATATATATATTATATCGTACACCCCTGGAGTTTAGTGAATTGAAACCTCCAAGAGGGTATGATATTGTACTCCTGGATCGGAAGGACCGCCTCAGTGTCTTGCCCAACCGTTGCCACAGAGCACGCCGAACACTCTCTCTCTCTGTTCATTTAAGAATCACTGTGTAGAGAATTTTTGGTTGCGAAAGGAACAAGTCGGTAGTTATATTTTTATTAGCAAGTTAATGTTTTCAATCAGTTCTAATGAATCAATTTATCTTTACAGAAGAAGTTAACAATATGAATATTTCTTCCAATGTTACTGAGTACAGTAATAGATAATCCTTAATTGTAAGATATTTAAATGTACGTTAAATATTGCTTGAGCCTATTGCCTATCCTACAGTCAAGCTCCAAACCCGAATTTTCGTATACACAACCGTAGAGCAATTTCCTAACGAGCTGAACTACCCGTCAGCCCCCGAGATCCCTTCTAAGACGTTCAACCTCTTCCGTTCTGAATCTGTTTTCCAAGCTGCGGGTTCTTATTGGTAATATTGAATGTATGAGTCAATTGCTAAGTCTACTGCTTATCCTACAGTCAGACTCCAATTGAAAAACCGTTAATCTTCAAATTCCCGTTAACGGACTGAAAACCCGCCATTTCAGCCCGGAGACCCATCTCTTCGAAATCTGCCGTAAGAGCGCTGAGCCCCTTCTTATATATTCAAAGGAACGGAACTTGCCTACGCCACCACGCAAGCGGTTGACGTCACGTGAGAACTTTGGAGAAGCGAGTGTCTCAATCCATTGTGTGTCTCAGGTGCAATCAAAGATCCGACTGCGTCACTGGCGTGTGATTTCCGTTCGGGAGGAAATTAGTCATACACTAGCGTGTGACTTATTGAATGAATGAAAGTATATAAAATAATTGTCACCAGGGCGCGCTTTACTTCAGTGATAAATTAAATTGTAATCATGTATACATATATATATATATATATATATATATATATATTAATTATATATATTATATATATATATATTTAATTTATTTATTATTTTTTATTATATAGTATGCGCTCAAAAGTGTTCGTACAGAAAAATATTTCCCTTTATTCGTTCTTATTTTTTGTACCATGCGTAGGATAGTTAGGAAAGTTAACTGTTCGTTTGGAAAACTTAAATAAAAAATTATTTTAACTCCAACATATAATGTAAAACACCACAGAATTTGAAGAAAATTAAAAAAAAAAGTTAAAATACAAAAGTTTTCGGACATTTATTTGCAAAATTATTAGTACGTGTGTTCTCCGTAGGCCTTGAAGAAATACAAATTTTTATCAGTAGTTGACTGTTTATTGATTAAGACTTGGCATGCTGAATTCTAAAAATTTTTCTGAATCTTCATGGAAGAGGGATGACTGTACAAGCCATTAGTAAGCAATGGGTCGTCTTGGTAACGAGTTGTCTATAGATCTTAAGAGGTCTGTTATTGCTGCACATGAGTCTGGAAAGAGTTGTAGGAAGATATGAGAACTTCGAATTCCACTTACGACGGTTGCTGTGCAGTTATAAAGAAATGGAAAGGCTTTGGAAGAATCAAAACTACCAAGGTGTAGACGACCTCGCAAGATTTAAGAACGTACAGCTAGACGGATTGAAAGAATGGTTGCAAGTGATATTTGCAAAACATTAAGATTGTATAAGATCAATGTCCATCCCTGTACTGTATGTCGAATATTGAGAAAGAATGGTTTGTATGGAAGAAATGCACGAAGAAAACCTCTGTTACGAAAAGCGTACAAAGAAGTTCGTTTGAAGTATGCCAAGGATCATCAAAATGATGGATTTACATTCTGGAAGAAAGTTCTTTGGACGACGAGATTAAAATTGAATTATTCGGGAACAACGAGCAACGGTATGTTTGGCGAAAATCAAATACTGCATTCAAAGAAAAAAAAAATCCTTCGGTTAAACATGATGGTGGCAGTTTGCTTATTTGGGGGATGCTTTAGTGCTTTTGGTCCAGGAAACCTTATTGTCATTAGTGGAATCATGAATGCGAAGAAATATCAGGAAATTTTGGAAGACAATGTATTGCCTTCAGTTCGGGAGTTGCGAATGGGTCGCAGTTGGGTACTGCAACAAGATAATGATCCAAAACATAAAAGTAAGAGCACCGTGAAATGCCTTCAACAAAAGGAATTTCAAGCTTCAATGCCCAGATCATTTAATTGAGAATTCATGGTTTGATTGAAAAAAGCTGCCTGCGAGAGAAACCCGTGAATTGAATGAATTGCAACAATTTCCTTTAGAAGAGTGGACTAAATTTCTACTGAAAGATATCGAAACCTTGTAGAAAAATACCCAATACGATCATTGAAGTCATTCAAACACAAGGTCGACTCGCAAAAATATTAAATAATTTTGTAAATAAATGTAAAAAAAACGTTTGCATTTTAACTTTTTTATATTATTGAAATTGTTTGATGTTTTACATTATATGTTGGAGTTTAACTAATTTTTTTTTTTATTTGTTAAAATTTTCCGAACGAACGGTAATTTTTCATACTATCCTATACATGGTACAAAAGATAAAGACGAATATAGGGCCTAATTGAAATATTTCTCTGTACGAATACTTATGAACGCCACTGTATATATAGGGTGATTGCAAGATCCTTCGGGAACTTTAAGCTTTAGTAACTTTTGATGCACACATGATAGAAACAAACTGTAAACCGCATATGAAAGCATAATTGTTAAAACTTTTAACGCTACATTACAAATTTCTAGGCCCCAATATAACCGCCATCTTTCTCGATACATCGTTCAATCCGACTTTCCAAGGATCTGAAAACATTTTCCAGTTACTGCTGAGTGATTTCATGAATTGTATTTGTGAACATGGCCATAAGATCATCTACCCCAATTGCCGCATTTGTGGGACAGAGAAGTCTCACAAAGTTTGGCAACCTGAAATAGATTCTAAAAGCAATGTCTGGGCACTCTCAGAAAGTCGTGCACCATTTGTCTTTCCTTTTTTGAAGGACCAACAGTCATTCTTGAACGTTATCTTGCAATGCTGCAGAATTTCTTTATCCTTGAACTTAGACAATTAAATATTTCAGATAGCACCTTTTTTCAATAAAATAGTACTCCTTCCAATAAGCTTTGAATGTGCCACAGTTCTTGAATGAATCTTCCCAGCCAAGTGGATTGGTAGAGGTGGACCAGTTGTTTGCCACCTGACCTGTCCCCCATTTAACTACTTTTTATGGAGTCGTGTTAAAAATGTTGTTTACTCATCAAAACCACGTTCTTCGCTTGAATGTTGTATGACCAGGATCACAAAAGCAATTCGCAAAATCACTTAGCAGCAATTGGAAAATGTTTCCAGGTCTTTTGAAAAATGGATTGAACGATGTATCGAGAAAGATGGCGGTTATGTAGAGGGCAAGAAATTTGTAATATAGCGTGTTGAAAACTTTATTAATTTTGCTTTCTTATGCCGTTTACAGTTTGTTTCTATCATGTGTATTTCAAAAGTTATTAAAGTTTAAAGTTGCAAAGGACTTTGTAATCACGATATATATATATATGCCAGCGTCGCTGACTACGAATCCATCGGACCCGGGATCGAGACCCGGTGACGGCAGTCGGCGCGCAGCAAAACCCAGCTGTTCATCTTTTCACACAATAAAGAAAGTGGTTGGTAGATAAATTGATACCCTGGGTGGCCTAGTGGTTAAGACGTTGGGCTGCTGGTGGGGCGTGGTTCGGATTCCATGTTAAACTGTAGGTCTAAGGTGGAGTGAAAAGAAAAGCTTGACGTCAGAATAAACAATTCGGGCGAAACTAACCAAAGGTTATATATATATATATATATATATATATATATATTATATATATATATATATATATATAACGTAAAGAACGACGCTTGTATAGGAGATATTCCGCGCAAGACGAGAGAGAGAAAACGGAAAAATGAAAAAATGAGTACCACCTGGAATCGAACCCGGGATCTTCCGATTGCCGGTCAGACGCGATACCATTACACCATGGACTTCACTCTTCCAAACGCCGTAATTCTTCTACATACTCGCAGAAACCAATGCCCCAAGGGGGCACCTCCCGCATGCCGTAACATTATATACATTCAACTGCAAAGAACACGCAGTATAAATAACGTAAAGAACGACGCTTGTATATTCCGTTTTCTCTCTCTCGTCTTGCGCGGAATATCTCCTATACAAGCGTCGTTCTTACGTTATTTATACTGCGTGTTCTTTGCAGTTGAATGATATAATGTTACGGCATGCGGGAGGTGCCCCCTTGGGGCATTGGTTTCTGCGAGTATGTAGAAGAATTACGGCGTTTGGAAGAGTGAGTCCATGGTGTAATGGTATCGCGTCTGACCGGCAATCGGAAGATCCCGGGTTCGATTCCCAGGTGGTACTTCATTTTTTCATTTGTTCCGTTTTCTCTCTCTCGTCTTGCGCGGAATATCTCCTATACAAGCGTCGTTCTTTACGTTATTTATACTGCGTGTTCTTTGCAGTTGAATGTATATAATGTTACGGCATGCGGGAGGTGCCCCCTTGGGGCATTGGTTTCTGCGAGTATGTAGAAGAATTACGGCGTTTGGAAGAGTGAAGTCCATGGTGTAATGGTATCGCGTCTGACCGGCAATCGGAAGATCCCGGGTTCGATTCCCAGGTGGTACTTCATTTTTTCATTGTTCCGTTTTCTCTCTCTCGTCTTGCGCGGAATATCTCCTATACAAGCGTCGTTCTTTACGTTATTTATACTGCGTGTTCTTTGCAGTTGAATGTATATATATATATATATATATAATATATATATATATATATATATTATATATATATATATAAGGTGCCTAAAAAAATTGACAGTATGGCGGTGCTTCAAAAAATATACTTCAATACTGTGTATTTATTGCTTATATATTTATCCATGGATTTAAAAGGAAGCAAATAAACAAACAAATACTTAGACACCCCCCCCCCCTAAAAAAAAAAAAACTATAAGTGGTAAGTGATGATATATTAGCGCCATTAAGTGGTAAATTTTTTTGAAGCACCCTGTATATACCGTAAGTTGGGGTAATTGAGGTCGTTCAGTTTTCCCTAGTATTTTATGTTCTGAACCCTATAGGTTAGGTTCTAGGGAGTTTGTAACTTATCTTGGTTGGAAAATTATATTTTTTGACCCGAGCTTCAGAACTGAAAATATGAGGAAAAACGGGACGGCCTCAGTTACCCGAGCATTGGTTACATACGCATATAAACTAAGATTGGACAAAACTAATTAGACATCCTCATTTTTAACACCTTTTTAATTATTAAATACAATTTTGGAATATGTTTAAATAGGAATTACCAAGAATAAGTAAATGTTCGTATTGGTTTACGCAAATCATTGATTAGAAAAAGTTTAGAAAACTCGCCTCCAACGATGGTTTCATGTAAATTATGGAAGAGGAATGGGATATTATGAAACGAGAGGATCTGATTTATACCGTGTGTGAATGTGTTGTTTTTGATTTGTGTAAAACAGTAGCAAGATCTTTATTAATACTTATTTAATCCTATTTCAGAATTGTATTTGAGATTAAAGAAATGTTATTGAAAATGTGAATGTCTATTTTAGTCCAGTTTCTGAATGCTTCCGTGTACCTCTCGAGTAGAAGCCGCGGGCGCGTGGTAGCGTCCGCAACTTCTACTCGAGAGGTTCCTAGTTCGAATCTTGGTGAGACTAATTTTGCATTATGCAAAATCGTGCGTAATCATGCATGAAATTTCATGTACATATGTTAGTGAGACAACCTGAGGTCCAGAATCCAATTATATCTATTTCACACAGATAAGTTACGAATTGTACTTGAAACGTTGTTATTCGAGCATTATTCGCAATGAATAATAGTGGTCTGGATTGGTTCGGACCACCTCTTTTGAAGCCAACTTGCAATAAATATATATATATATATGATGAATAAACCACGAAGGAAAGGAAACAGAATGGTGCTCAAGCGCTTTCGTCTAATGACATCCTCAGTGTTCCTGAGGATGTCATTAGACGAAAGCGCTTGAGCACCATTCTGTTTCCTTTCCTTCGTGGTTTTATTCATTATAAATATTTTTCACGTGTTACTTTCGTGAAATAATTTATATAATATAATATATATATATATATATATATACACACACACGAGGGTACTTCAATAAGTATCCGCACTTTTTATTTTAGTGATAATATAGTGTATACAATATATACTCGTAATAACGAGCCAAACTGAGATCTAGGCTTATTTAGGCTAGCAACAGTATAGGCTTATTTAGGCTACTCGTAGCTGTCACATATCGTACGAGTAGTGAGCATGTCTGCGCCGCTTTCAATTTGTACTCTGACAGAACAGAGATCCGTGGTTCGTTTTTTGTGGGCAGAAGGTGTGAAAGGAACTGAAATTCACACGCGTTTGTGCTCAGTATGGGAATAATGCGTTACCACGGCGAAGTGTGTACGAGTGGATTCAAATGTTCAAGGAAGGTCGGACATGTGTGACAGATGCTCAGCGCTCAGGACGACCGTCAACATCAACCATTGATGACAAGCAGGAAGAAGCCAGAGCCATGATTTTCGATGACAGAAGATTAACAATAAAAGAAATTACATCTTCATTAGACATCAGTCAAGGGTCAGCCTATTCGATAGTTCATGACATTCTTGGCTTTCACAAAGTTTGTGCAAGATGGGTGCCCAAACAGTTGACAGAAGAGCACAAGCGTAATCGTATGGCCGTCTGCTCTCGTCTTTTGGCGCGGTATCATAATGAAGGTGAAAACTTTTTGGAGCGAATTATCACGAGATGAAACCTGGATCCATCACTATGAACCAGAAAGCAAACGATAGAGCATGCAATGGAAGCATCCAACATCTCCCGTTGCGAGGAAGTTCAAAGCGCAGCCGTCAGCAGGTAAAGTTATGCTAACACTGTTTTGGGATACACGAGGCCCTATCCTTGAACATTATCTAGAACGTGGAACTACAGTAACAAGTGCATCGTATTCTGACATGCTTCGGAATGAGTTAAAGCAAGCAATTCGCACAAAACAGAAAGGGAGATTGTCGGAAGGTGTTATTCTGTTACACGACAATGCGCGCCCTCATGCCGCTGCACAGACTAGAAAATGCCTTCAAGAACTTAAATTTGAAGTTCTCGACCATCCAGCCTACAGTCCAGACCTGGCACCTTCGGATTTTTACCTGTTTGGACCACTAAAAGACGCTTTGAGAGGTCAGCGATATATATAATATAAATTTCGTTTGGTCACTTATTTTGTATTTTTTAAATATATTATTGTTTGAGTTATCTTATTGCTAAATTACCTTTTAAGGACATTGTACTATTTTATGGGATTTGTATCCTGCTAATAAAGCTTATCATTATTATCATATACACGTACAGTACAGGGTGTTTCAGGTTGACCCTAGAAATACCAAAATACCAAATACCAAGTTTTGTAGTATTTGGTATTTCTAGGGTCGACCTAAAACACCCTATATACCGGGTGTCCCACAAAAAAGTTAACCGTACTTTGAATTAATATAACTCAAAAACTATTAGAGATTTTTGGGTCCTGCAAAAATGTTTTATTTAACAACTATTTATCTGTCGATTCTGGAAATTTCATTAAATTTCCTTTTACGAAGTTGATACATTAATGGTTTTAGTGGAGGCTATCAAAAATATGTTTGCGCAAGGAAGTAAAATAATGAAACTTCGAAGTTTAAAATTAACAAATTTATTTAAATCCATTAATAACAAAAACACCTCTTCATATGGGTAATACAAATTTATTTTTTAATTTTCTAAGCACCGTTTCCTTCCACATGTCCTCCATTTCTTTCCAAGCACAGTTGCGCCTTTGATCGCATTGATTGCACAACTTTTTTGATCAACTGGTGATTTTCCTTAAGTAAATTGACTTCACGTGTGATACTATCTCTTAAACTGGTTTATGTTTTCCGGTGGAATAGAATACACTTTACTCTTTAGATATCCCCATAAGAAATAATCGCACGGTGTTAAATCAGGGGATCTTGGGGGCCATTCAATTGCATGATTTAGCGCGACAATGCGGTTGCCAAAATTTTCTCTCAGTTTTGTTCTTACAGCAAGCTGTCTATGAGCTGGTGCGCCGTCCTGAATCCACCAAAGTCTATTGAATTGATTGCCGTAAATCTGGAGGAGTTCTGGGATGATCCGTTCGTTGATCATGTTCAGGTAGGCAGCACCATTCAAGTTATTGTCGTAAACAATGGGCCGACAAGATAGCCATTCCCGCATATTCCGATCCACAGAGACACTTTCTGCTGACAAATACGTGTGTCAAAGTTGAATGCTGGGGGTTGTTCAGCGGCGCATATTGTCGAATATTATGGCTATTTACCTTTCCATTCATGAAAAAGGCTGCCTCGTCACCAATCACAATGTTTTCCAAGAAACGAGCAGGATTTTGGAGAAGCCATTCGACAAATTGTCTACGACGAGGAAAATCAGTTTCAAGAAGCTGGTGTCTTACATGCATCTTATAGGGATGCCATTTTAAGTCATGTTTAACAATGCCGTTAAATGTTGACTTTGACAATTGTAACCCATTCTTTCTGACTGATACATTTGGATTTTGAAGAAGTGTCATCTGAACATTTTCGATATTTTCTGTTGTTCTTATGGTTTTCCTACGACCCGAACGACCTTTATTTAGATTTAAGCATGTTCCTTCATGTTGGTATTTCCGAACATTTTTCCAAATAGCGGGCTTGCTTGGTGGGTGCCTACCTGGAAAACGTTGTTCAAATAAATCTTGTACTTGTTTAATACTGCCAGTCTTAATAAAGTTTGTGATTACAAATACGCGTTGCTCTTTTGTTAACTGCATGATAAAAAGGGTTCTTTTGAAGTAAACTTTTACATAGAAACGCTTTGATTTGCTTAATAAGCAATAATGACGAGACCATACCACAGCGTGTCCGAAAACCACTGTGCAATGGCCTAGGCTTCGCTTGAAGAATCGCACAGTGACCTAGGCTCCCTACGCTTCGCTTCATTATTTTACTTCCTTGCGCAAACATATTTTTGATAGCCTCCACTAAAACCATTAATGTATCAACTTCGTAAGGAAATTTAATGAAATTTCCAGAATCGACAGATAAATAGTTGTTAAATAAAACATTGTTGCAGGACCCAAAAATCTCTAATAGTTTTTGAGTTATATTAATTCAAAGTACGGTTAACTTTTTTGTGGGACACCCGGTATATATTAAACGCTAGAGTAAATAAACTGTGGGTGGTACGAACCGTAGACTTTTATTATATAAAGACGTTCATAAACAAATTGACTATTTTTATTTTTTAATTAATAATGACTATTTCTTTATGCGAGTTGAAACAATTATTTTTTTACGTCATTCAGTATACAATTCGGAATTTTTCTTTAGTAGAAAACATTTCCAATACGATCACCAATGACCAGTAATTTGATTTAAACGTGTTCTGAAACTTTGAATAGTTCGTGCTAAAGTAATTTCTAACCGTTGTCCATGAAGATTTGGTTATACGGCTGGCCTTGACCCCCTTACACCACCGAGTATAATCCTCGCGATTATTTTTTTGTGGGATTACTTAAAGGACAAAATTAACAGGAGTAATCCAAGGATACGTTGAACAGGTACAAAATGAAATCACATCTGTAACAAATGGGATTCATGAGGATATTTTAGTGTAAAATGTTCAAAATTTCAGAGCACATTTAAATAGTTATTGTCGTCACTGGTGATCATATTGGAAATATTTTTCATTCAAAAAAATATCCAAAATGTATGTATGCTTTATTGGCATAAAAAAAATAGTGGTTGCAATTCACATACAGAGATACTTATTAGAAAATAAAAATAGTCCTTTCCTGAACGTCGTATATATATATATATATATATATATATATATATATATATATATATATATATATATATATATATATATATATATAATTTCTCGTTATGTAAAATAGTTTAAATATTTTTATTTATTTATTTATTTAGTTTTTAAATAATTTTATGGAATTTGAAAAAAAATTTAAAGTATATATATATATATCTGAAATTTAATATGTTTTCGTTTGTTTTATTTGGTGTATATATATATATATATATCTATATATATAATATATATATATAATATATATATATAATATATATATATATATATATACACACACACACCGTCTGCCATAAAAAAGGGTTCACTCTAAAAACAGCCATGAATCAACATTTATTAACCAATCATAACGAAACTCGTACATAGCAAAACTACGTAAACAATATATTGTACACCAATTTTTAGTTTATTATATTCAAAATTAATGATTTAATGAGGATTGTTTATGTTCAACAAATTTTGTTGGTGAACATCGCTCCAGTTTTGAATTCTGGTAGTCCACAAAGGCGGTAAAACTTTGGTAATAAATTTTTATTCTCATTTTAGTTGTAAAATACATCATAAGATTTATAAAATATAGGAAATGCCTCCATTAAAAAACCATGAAATAAAAAAAGGATTTTGATTTCGAAACGGAACTTAAATGCTAAGTTTAAAAAAGAAATCAAATTAACATTTTACTCTTTTGGAATTCCTATTTAAAAATTGTTCAATGTGTTTCCTTCTGTTTCAACAATTTTCTTCAATCTTGGACGAAATTCATCAATGGTTCGATCGACCTGCTCCTGTGGTATCTCTTCCCACTTCTCCACAAGAAGCTGACGCGAGTGACCAACATTTCTCACTCTGCTCCTGTAACTCTGTGCCAAATTTTCCCAGATTCCATAGTCAATAAGGTTCAAGTCAGGACTGTTAGGTGGCCAATTTTGGGGTTCAAGTAATTCTGGGACTTTATTTTTTAAGTGTTCTACAGTTGTTATTGCTGTACGGGACGTTGCTCCGTCTTGCTGAAAAAGATAATAACCACCGTTGGCCAGATTTTGCATTTCGGGAAGCATGTTTCGCAGCAGAGTATTTCGATAGTACTCGGCATTGACTTTTACACCAGGCACAATAAAATGAATGGATGTTTTTCCTAACTTTGATACACCACCTGACACCATGACACTAGCTGAGAAATGACTTCTGGTTGCAAAAAGTCTGCTATCAGGTATTTTCATTCTTACGTTGGACGTGCGAGTAAACTCTGTAACTTTGACTGTTCCGAGGTGGCTCCACGGTGAATCTCTCTTCATCAGTGAAAAAAGCCTTTCAAAGTTTATCACACGTTACTCGCCGTAAGATTTGTTTTGACTTTGAACTCGTTTCTGCTCATCAGTTTGAGTAATCTTTTGCCCGTGCACTCTTTTGAAAGGTTTTAGTTGGAGATCTTGTTTAATTATGCGTCTCACACTAGTTTCTGACAATTGTAACTTTTTTGATGCGCGAGCTTGTGTCATGTGGGTTCCTGGCTGGTTTTCCCGACTTAATATACGTTCTTCGACGTCTTTAATATTGTCTCGTACGCGAACAGTTTTTGGTCGCCCACTTCCCTGTCTTCTTTTGATATCCCGAGTCTCGTCAATTTTCTTTAGAGGCTTTCCCAAACCACCAAGAGTTCATCCTTTGTTGGGAAATTCGGAGAGTAGTTTCGTTCGTCCGTATCCCTTTTCTTGTCTATAATGCTTAATTATAATCTTATCTTCCTCTGAAAATGGCATATTCACTATATTTTATAACCCTGCAAAAAAAAATTGTATATTAGAATTTACAAAAGTGAGTGAAAATAAAGGATTCTTGATTAGTTTGTCGAGCATCAGTTGTAGTATTATTAGAGAAATATTTAATAACTCGTTATTTTTGATAGCTTCGAACTGAAATTTGGTTTACAGGTAAATAGCTGTTTTATGTATCTTTTATGTGTATAAGTTTTATACTTATTGTTTGAAAACTGTTGTTTTATATATATATACAGGGTGTACACTGTACATAAAGTCAGGATCTATTTTTGTGAAGCAATTGGAAATTATATGGAATTCAATCATAAAATGATAAAGTGGTAACATTTATTAAATAATTAAGAGTAGGATTCGACGTGACGCCCATCAGTATCCCTGCACAGCTCAAATCGTTCCGCAGCATTTCTAAACACATTCTGGAGCATTTGCGGGGTTATGTTATCTGCAGCAGTTTGTATACGTGTACGTAAGTTTTCAAGACTCATAATCTTCGTCTGATAGACGTGCGATTTGATAAAGCCCCATGCAAAGAAATCTAAAGGGGTTAAATCTGGTGATCTCGCTGGCCAAGGTCTGTTGCTTCCGCGTCCGATCCAGCGATTTGGAAAACGTCCATTTAGATAATCCTGAACAATTTTGGCATAGTGACAAGGAGCACCATCATGTTGATTCTAAGGGGATAGTATTCTAGTCATAATTGACGTAACAGAATCTATAAATAGATCCACAAATTGTTTTTCAGTGATGAGTCATATTCTATTTTTAGAATAGAATCAAATGCCTTCCAATTCGCGAGGCAAATCGGCTATAGTATTACCTAGCCGATAGTGCCTTGCTGCTTCACTTCCTTATAAGGAGTGAAGCGATGACGTCATAATGCGTGGTTGACTCATCTAAAGCATAGGCACACAGGACGCTAACTGAAATACTATTTTAAATGTATCCCATAGTAACAATAATAATAATCATTAATCTCGTGGCTTCTCCAAAGGCCACCCTCGCAGAGTTAGAGCCTCGCCAGAGATAGAGATATACTGGCAAAACAATATTAGTTACAAACGGTCGATATAAGGTTCGATAGTGCCCAATCATTATCCATGATTATTCAAAAGTTTGATAGCAAAATAGTATCCACGTACTTATCATATACGTAGAGTACTTAAATTTTCAAGACTCGTAATCTTCGTCTGATAGACGTGCGACTCGATAAAGCCCCATGCAAAGAAATCTAAAGGGGTTAAATCTGGTCATCTCGCAACACAAGGTCTGTTGCTTCCGCGTCCGATCCAGCGATTTGGAAAACGTCCATTTAGATAATCCTGAACAATTTTGGCATAGTGACAAGGAGCACCATCATGTTGATAGACGACGGGGATAGGATTGTTAGTACCGTCGTCTATCAACATGATGGTGCTCCTTGTCACTATGCCAAAATTGTTCAGGATTATCTAAAGGGACGTTTTCCAAATCGCTGGATCGGACGCGGAAGCAACAGACCTTGGCCAGCGAGATCACCAGATTTAACCCCTTTAGATTTCTTTGCATGGGCTTTATCAAATCGCACGTCTATCAGACGAAGATTACGAATCTTGAAAACTTACGTACACGTATACGAACTGCTGCAGATAACATAACCCGGCAAATGCTCCAGAATGTGTTTAGAAATGCTGCGGAACGATTTGAGCTGTGCAGGGATACTGATGGGCGTCACGTCGAATCCTACTCTTAATTATTTAATAAATGTTACCACTTTATCATTTTATGATTGAATTCCATATAATTTCCAAGTGCTTCACAAAATAGATCCTGACTTTATGTACACCCTGTATATATATATATATATATATATATATATATATATATATATATATATATATATATATATATATTATATATATATATTATATATATATATATATAATCCCCCCTTCTCCCGCCCCCCCCCCCAAAAAAAAATTTCTTTTTAGCAAATTTTATTCTCTCGAAGATTAGTTTATCGATGGTTGAATATTTAAGTGGGGAATTATGTTAATATTTGATTTTTTACATATATACTTAACCTTTTTATTTTTCCATTGTGTAAATACCCTGAGGAAAGAGAGAGAGAGAGAGAGAGAGAAAAAAAGGGGAAAGTCAATTTGATAGAAAGGTTTGGTCTGAGCGGAATATTTTTTTAATTTTTCATAACCATAACGTGACTGTTTGTTTAGTTATTATAATTTGTGGCCTTTTAATTTTTTGCTTCAATTTTCAAATGCATAATTATGAACCGAGAGAAACTACGTTCAGCCTGGCCAACTTTTGTTTATTCCTTCCCGCTTGTTGGCAGCGTGCAAAATATCTCGTGTGTGTGTGTGTGCGCTGGTGTATTTCGTGTAGGTTCCATGAGTATGCGTAAGTGAAACAAATATTTGTTCAACATCTAAAGTGCGACAGAGCGAAGATTTGCATACTTTCCACGGCCAATTAGCCTTATGTTTCCTTCCTTCTCGCGCCGAACTTTAGCGAAACTCTGTTATTGACTTAAGCATTCATTCTCGCTCGATGCCTTCACTTCGAGATCATAGTTCGTAATAGCTTATAATAAGAGAAGAGAAGGCTTTGGATTGTTTCGGTTGCCAAAACACCAGACATTAAATGAAATACAAACCCTCGAAAATCTTTCGTCAGATTTGTCGCTTTTTTTTTTGTCTGTTTGTCTCTTTGTGTCTGTTTGTCTCTTTGTGTCTGTATGGGTGTTTCTCGCATACTCGAAGCGGCGCGTGCAAGCACTAATTTCACACAGATTGTTCATCGAGAGCTTTTTCATATTTAGAGTTTATATGAGAATTTTCCTCTTCGAAATGAGTTGTAAACGCTCACAGTAAAAAAAAAAAAAAAAATAAAGAGAGAGAGAGGGGGGGAGGGGGTACATTTTCAGCTCCCCTAGTAGAAAGTAAATAGATAGAGAAGGGTGTCGTTGAGGTGCAGTCGTAAGAGGAACGTATTATACGAATTAAAGAGAGAAGAAACGTTCATAATTGCCGTAGTCGTTCAAAGAAAGGAAATGGATTAACCTTTAATAATGAATGAGAATTCATTTAGAGAGATATCCAGCGAGAATGTTGAAGGAAGCAAAATTTCCTCAGTACTGTTACTCTTTATTACGATTGAGACGATAAGGAAAACTTGTTAGGAGCTAATTGCGCGCTATTTAATGACTTTCATTGCTCGCTCGCCCGACATTAGCCGCGTACAGTGTAGAGAAATGTCATTAATAGTTAATATACTTTCCCAATAGGCGTTCTATTTATATGGAAATGCAGTTGGCAGATGTTATGCCTTTCTTTAAGATATTTCGTTAACGTGCGGAGAAATTACTGAACTAGTCGGCAATTGCTTCTTTATACAATGTACCGCTTTAATATTGGTCTGCGCTATGAAAATTTCCTTATTACACATTTTATATGTAACACGCAGTTACTATATATATTTATATATATATATATATATATATACATATATATATATATACATACATATATATATATATATATATATATATATATATATATATATACCCACAAAGAAAAATGGAATAGCTTTTAATTTTTTTGTGAGTTTGCATCATTTATTATTTTTACGTGTTTAATTGTGTAAATTTATCCCCCACATATATATAAAAAAAAATTTTTCGGATAAAATAGTCAAGTTGTATTGACTTTTATCCTGTTTTAGCCTAATGGTCAATACCCGCAACTCTGAGTCGGATGTCCAAAGTCCTTTGGGCTATTATATATATATATATATATATATAATGTCTGTGTGTGTCTATGCGAAGTATCCCCCACCAGGATTCGAACTCAGGAGTTCTAACTCGGAATCGCGGGTATTGACCATCAGGCTACGACAAGATAAAACTTAATGCAACTTGGTGTATAGTTCACCAGAATAATATATATATATATATATAGTTTCACTTTTGAGGAAGGGATGTTTATTGAAACAATGGGACGTTTGATGTAATATAATGAAAGAACTATGACGCGGTAATAAATAGAAATGTAAAGACATTTTCGGCTCTCAAACTCTAATCCTCGTCAGTTGAACGCCGGAGGAGATTGAGAGGGCCGAAAAGTTGTTTTCAGAGCACTTTTATTTTATATAACTTTTTTTTTTCATAGGCAGTTGTATTATATACTGTATTTTTCACTTTCATAAAAGTACTTAATCACACACACACACACACACACACACACATATACTCGTGTGTGTGTGTGTATATATATAACTAAAAAATTTAGGGACTTACCTTGGAGTTGTGGGAAAGGAAGCGTTAGTGTTGTGCGCACATTTTATGTAGCAAAAAATATCCGTTAGGCACTTTTATGGTTATAACCACCATTTCATGAATTAATCAAGTTGTGTGAAAACCAAGGGCTCCTTCTCCAGTTCCGAGAGTTTTTATTATTTAACGGTTAAAGCGCGCCTACAGCGTGTCTCTTGTTTATTATAAAGAGGGCTTTGCATAATGCGGGTGATCTCGTTTCGTAATAGACGAATTCTTATAGTGCAAAAGAGTAAAAAGTCAAGTTTTAAATTAGGTCCTTTTGTTGCCATTACGCTCTTTTTTTTCGTTTATGTACAAAAAGGGACGCACCATCGAGTCTTCACTTTTTTTTTTTTTTACCCTTTACTCTTCCCCTCCACCCCGACCCCTCACCCAATGAATGGGTTTGTGGCATCACATGGCAGTGATGATGATGGTGATTCTTTCGCCATTCAACCGTCGATGGAAGACCACACCGATCGTTCGGCCTCTCTCAACACTTACAACCTCAGTTCTGTCCTTTTTCTAGCTCGAATCTCTGTCTACATTAACTCCTCCTCTTTTTTGTGGGCGGTTCGGGCTAAGAGAGATGGACACGCCCATTTCTTTATTATTCTGACTCCATTTGCACGCATTTATTTCCTATTATTATTTTTCCCCCTTTTAATGCAACTTATATTTATTGCTCATTAGGATTTTTAACTATTTATACTTTTTCTAAAGTTAATGAAATTCTAACTTTTTCAGCAATTTTAAGCACCAGTAAAGAAATAAGCAATTTTTATGATGTATATTTGCGTGAGGTATCGCATTATTTAAATTAATAATATTTTTAACTTGGTTTCTTTTATTACTTGATCCTTTCAGTTAGTTTAAGAAAAAAATTGGACTTTGATATAGAAGCCAAGGTTAAGTTATAGCGACTTTGCAGTTATTATTATTATCATAATTATTTTAATTTTTGAGAATCCAAGAGAGAAAAAGTGTGCATTTAATCAGTATGACCAAAAAGTCTCTATTATGGGTAAGCATTAATATTTGTTTGTAAAGCAGGTAAAGCTAACTGACTGTGGGCGGGGCTAATAAGAGAACCGCCCTTCCCTCCAAATTGACGCTTCCCCTTCGGATTACGTCCGCCTCCAGTATCGTTTGAGTTCTATGACGGGGAGTGTAACCTCCTCCTTTGTGTTGAGAACTATGTGTTAGGCAATCGCCTTTCCTTTCTATATTTTTAAAATATTAAGTTATACTCATTGAAGAATTGAAAAATTGGAATCTTAATTACCGCATTCAATAATCATTGAAACTGTAAAATCCACAACATACTACTTCTATTCATACGAGTTACTGCGTGGGTTTACCCGAGGTGTAACATTTGAATTCATTTGTTGCTGATTGGAGTCAGCTTCGTGCTGGTTTTTATATTTTTATAACCAAAAACTTCTTTAAACATTTTATATAAAAATGATTTCAAAACGTAGAAATATTCGTGTGTTAAGTGAATTTTATGATTAGGAGTTCGCAATGTGGTTCAGTAAACGAAAGAAATTATAGATGTGCGAAGTCCAAAATCTATGAAACTGCAGGTTTTTCGTTATTTTTATTCAGCTGAGGAAGTATTATAAGCTATTTGAAACATAAATTATACTCTTTTGGGAAAACCCAATTCATCTAAAAGCTTGAGAAGTCTACAGAAAACTTGATTTCATTCCTAATTTTAATATACGTAAGTTGTGTATTATAATTGTTTTTGTGTATACGCTCATATCGGCATCTTATGATGCTAAATGTAGTTAGGAGTAAGAATTTCATGTATAAATATTGTTTCTGACAATTTTTTTTAAGGGTCAAACTATAGAAAAAATATTATCACTTTTTTTTTTCAATTTATATTTAATCTAAACATTTATTTAAACAACGTTAAACGAAGGTAACGCCTCATTTCCTACTTGAGATTAACAGCATATCTCCCCACCATCCTCCAAACAGGCAATTTCGTCCGTTTCCCATCTCGTAGGAAGGTATGAAAGTGGCCAATTAGTGTGTCAGGTAAAACGCTCTCTCTTTGCAGACGGTGCTTTTAAAACGTCCCCCTCCCAACTTTCACTTCTTATTTTTGCTCTTCTTTCTTCTCACGTCCCGACTCAGTTTATGGAAACTTTTCTTTTTATTTAATATCTTTATTACTGGCTATTTCTTTAGTATAAACATAGACCAAGTTAACGATATGTATGTATGTCTGTGTATATATATACATATATATATATATATATATATATATTATATTATATATATATATATATATATATATATAGTACATTGCGTCACGAAGCTTCATTGGCTTTAAGCCTTGCGTTCAATGGCCAGAAACCCCTTTACGCCGTTACTTACATACTCTGAAATGAGGCGTGCCATCCATAGAATATATATGCTATGTAATGTTTGTCTACGTCCATTATAGATGGTCCCTGCTGTGGGGAACCACTTTCCGCAAATTGTGATTGGATTAGTTAGAGCTATATTTGTTGTATAAGTCGTGTAAAAACCTGCCATACGTGTGAGGGATTGCCTTATGTGCAAAATAGATGCGTGCTTTATAATTATATAAATTATTCCCTCGCTTTATATATATATATATATATATATATATATATATTATATATATATATATATATATATATATATATGTGTGTGTGTGTGTGTGTGGTATTATTGATTTATTTTTATGGGTTTTATAACCGTGGAAGTTGTTTAAATTTCTTAAATTGTTAACAAGTTGGAAATAGGAGCATTTACATAATTCAGCAATTCATTGATTTAATCAGTGTTTACAGAGAATGAAGAAAAAATTGGACTATGTATACATATCGTTTTCATATAAAAATTTCCTTCGATTTAATATAAACTCAAGAAATACACACACACACACACACACATATATATATATATATATATATATATATGTATATATGTATATATATATATATATATATATATATATATATATATATATATATATATATATTGGAATACGAAGTTGCGGTTAGAATGATTTATGGTGGCTTTTCGCTCTATAAAAGTTGCCGCAAAGATTTATAATATCAATTTGAACCAATATTTACTCGGCTTAGAAATGCCCTTTATTCAAATATAGCACGCAGTTTAGATAACCAACACAAATAAATAAACCACACACACACACACACACACACACACATATAATATATATTATATATATATATATTATATATTATGTATATATATATGTATATATGTAATTTGTGGTATTCAGATGTTCGTTTTGCTCTTGAAATGGTGTCAGAATAAATGTATGAAAGTGAGAATTTTTTGGAAATAAAATTTACATTTTTTGGAAGTAAAATCTTGATTTTATTTTCCAATTATTCCTGATAATGCAACCCATATTGAAGCATTTTTGCCCGATGAATAAATTTCTAATGTTTGAGCCTTTGATTTTTTTTATCTTTTTCTTCACCGATTTCATATGAAAGGTTATAAAGCCGTAGTAAATCTTTTGAAAAAGTAACTTTACAGATGTTACAAATCAAAGTAATGATATTTCTTTTGGTTTCGACGGCTATTACGGTATTTCTGCCATCAAATCAGCGTAACAAACGAGTCCTGCAATCGATATCTGCTCCTTAAAAGAGCCATTTATTACGTTTATGCCGGACGTTTCATTCCTGTTAGTTTCTATTAGCCGCGCATATTGCTGCTCCGTTTCGCTCGAATGGCTCCTGCTTTCATTGCAATATCATCTCTTTGTCTCCTTACGCGTCGCTGAATTGAAGCGTTTTTCTCGCGTGTACCCCTTTTTTGACGTTTTCATTCTCCCCTTTTTCCGAAGTATTTTGAGTTTCATTCATCCTCTCTCTTAAATGTACTCTCCTTCCCTCGTCCGAGGGTAAACTAAACATATCATTTCGTACGTAATGCCGAAGTATTTGGGCTGCTGGCACAGTCGTATCCGCGTTACCGTAATTTTATGTGGATGCTTTATTGCTTAATATTTGGTATGGCGTATGTATGCGGTGCGCACGTGTCGTATTTTTATTTCTTTTTAATCATTCCTTCCCTCGCCTGAATTAGTATACCTGACTGTGTAATTAGGCTTCAGCTTCAAACTAACCAGGCAAAATTTATTACATGTTGCGGTTCCCTCGGGGTATATTAAGAATTCTGTTATTATTATTATTTATTAGCCAATTTATTACCGTAATTGTTGAATAATATTAATGGTGATAGCAATGATGATGATATTAATAATGGGTTGTTAATATTAGTACCTACATTCTGATGTCATTGTACGAATATTTTGTCTTTCCACGCGCACACGCACACCCACACATTCAGTTGACTATTCATTCCATGGTTAAACGTGTACAGAGTGGCCACAAAGTCCATTTTCCGTGAAATTACAGCATATCTGAATGTTGCCCTTGTTTTTCATGTAGAGAGACTTTGTGTCCACCCTGTATTTCGTGTGTCAGAGAACAAGGACTAATCGATAAACGCCCACGAAAAGGACTTAAAATAAACTCCAAAGTGTTTCTTTTGTAGGTTACAATGTTAAGTAAATCGTCGGTATTTACGCGAAAATTCATCTTTTTTGTTTTATAAGAGGTCCAGTCAATAAATTCGCGGAAATATCATTCTTTTTTTTTGTGTGTATCACAGCAATTCCGCAAATTTATTGACTGGATCTTGTGTATATTATTATTTATTATTATTATTATTATTATTATTATTATTATTATTATTATTATTATTATTATTATTCAGGAGTTTGCAAGTCGTCGGGCCAATTGGCACTTTGTCTATCATACAGGTAGCGATATCGATTCAGAAGGAAATCCCTTTATCCTAAAAGGAAACAAGACAGAGGAGATTAACATTTCTAACGCAACACATCCTTTTGGCTCTTCCTCACATAATTTACGTCTAACTGTTGATGCGGCAACTTTGATACTACTGTAGTAGTTTCGTCTAATTATTCAACAAGGTAACTGCCGGATTTACTTACGCTTGCCGCTGTAACCTGATCTTCAGACAGTTATTTAATATCAGATTTTGATCATTTTGACGTTCTTGCGAGTGTGCTGTGTTGTTATACGTTTCTTATTATCGCATTTCTTAATTAGTTTTGGAATAGCCGCTTTAGGAATTTTCAGTTTTTATTTAACTTCTCGTTAATTATAATCAGTGAAAATGGCAAAGCGCTCAGGCCAACTAATGCAGCCCATTGCTTTTACTCCTGCATTATTACCAACATCATCAGGATTCGAACCTCCCGACCTCGGTGTCTTCATTTAGCTTATTTAAAGAAATTGTGTTACCCACTCAGCTACGGTCGCTGGGCTAATTTCCCGTTGACCTCTTTGTATGGCATCATTATAATGCGCTTTATTTAATCAGAAACTGTTCCCTTTGAAGTCATATTTCATAACTGAAAGAAAAAAGCATTACTGAAGTTTATTGAATAAAATAAAAATTGTGTCCAATATTTCATACAGTAAAATATTACCGTTCACCAACATTTTAAGGTTTGCCTTTATTCGTTTACAAAAGAATATTGATGAAATATTATTGAAAAACCGGTTCATTGCAAACATCATTGTGCGCATTCAACAACATAAAACCAAATAAAAATTTAAATTACACTTTCCTTAAACACGACGAAACGCGTTATGGCATCATTCTATCCCATTTGTAGGGAGGTGTTCTTTAAACCACACACACACACACACACACACACATATATATATAATATATATATATAATATGCGCCTCGGTGGTGTAGTGGTTAGTGTCGCTGACTACGAATCCATCGGCCCCGGGTTCGAGACCCGGTGACATCTGGTGCGCAGCAAAACCCAGCTGTTCATTCTTCCACACAATAAAGAAAGTGGTTGGTAGATAAATGGGTGGCCTAGTGGTTAAGACGCTGGGTTGCTGGCGGGGCGTTGTTTGGATTCCACGTTAAACTGTAGGTCTAAGGTAGAATGAAAAGCTTGACCTTCGTCAAAATGAATAATTCGGGCGGAAGCTAACCAAAGGTTATGTGCACCATTATTTCAACAAATAATGGTTTATAAAAGGCAAAATTACTGTCTGTATGATGAAGTGCTTGGCTGGTCTCTTATTTTTGCACTAATATATATATAATAATTCTTGTACTTTCTAATAATGTTTTTTTTTCCTTTATTTTCTTTTTGATGAATTACCTGGATGACGTGCCGAGGTGCACCTCCTCATTTTGCCATGCAAGTTCGCAAATACCTTGATAAAACGTTCCCCAACAGATGGATTGGCCGAAGAGGTCCTATCGAATGGCGACCCAGAGGTCACCAGATATCACTCTACTCGATTTTTTTCATCAAAAAGAAAATAAAGAAAAAAAAACATTAGAAAGTACAAGACTTGTTAGAAAAAAATACAATTACAGTATCCCTATGGTTCCTGAATTATGGGCCACCCGATATATATATATATATATATATATATAGATAGTTCAATTGGAAATATGCAATTTTCTTGAAGTAAATTATTGGATGATAATTCTTTTTCTTTAATTTGAGAAAATAAGTTTTGTAAAGAAAAAAGCGAAACCAAATTGCAATTTTGTTGGAATTTCATTATCCAAAAAGTGAATGAGTGAACAGATATTTTGGGGAAGTAGCTTAAATCCCATTTGTAATTTAATTAAATTACCGTACATTTATTCGAATGATTTATTGGGTATAACTTTCTTAATGTTTTTATTGCAGGTTAACGAGTGATTAGCAATTTTGTTTAGTAATTTATTTTATCGTTCGATCAAGGACGATTTTGTATTAGTCACGTTCTCGTTTTCAAAATGGGTATTTAAATTGAGTGTGCAAATTATTCTATAAAGTGTGTGTGTGTGTGTGTGTGTGTACACGGTGGGGATCGAGCAGTAGGGTGTGTGGGGCGGGTTTGAGTCGCTGTATCGTTGAATCTATTTGTCGGTTTGGATTCGAATCCTAGAATTTGATCTGGAACACGATGAGCTTCTTTATTCCTGCTCGTTATCACCTCCGTCTTTAATATTGTACCTCTATTGACCGCCCTCCGTGTTCGCGTGCGGGAATTTAATTCCTCCGCAGCAGGAATCCATTGGGCTGGGGGCAGCTGAAAAAACTTTGACACTGTCGACTCGTCCCTTACTAGGAACAAAGTATATATATATATATACGGTATATATATATATATATATATATACATACACGGTATATATATATATATAATATATATATATATATATATATATATATACGGTATATATATATATATATATATATATATATATATATATATATATATATATATATATATATATATATATATTCAAGAGAAATCCAATGACAAGGAGGAATGTAAATGCCATGAAAAGTCTTCTTTAATGCAACGTTTCGAGCAATATGCTCATCTTCAGGCTAAATAATAATAATAATATGAAATTAAAATCAATAAACAATTAAAACAAGACAAAACAGTTTCTATAAGACCAATTCTTAAAAACAAAATTTAAAAGACTAAAAGAAGGTTAAATTCAAAGTTATTAAAATTTACATATAAAATTACAAGAAATTTAAAAAGCTATTTTTAAATTACATATATAGTAAATTTGAAATTAATACAATGGAATAACACTACTAACCCTTCATTGCTGGTTCCGAGGCACAAGTAATTTTAAAACAAAACACATGGAACATACTATGGGTTGGGTGGTTGGAGAGTTATAAATTGGGAAGGGGGAATTATAAAAAATTTAAAGGGACAGCTGAGGAATCAACATTTAGAGAAGGGGTCAATGTTTTTATATAAAGAGATTCCAAAATTCTAAGTGAGTTGGAACAAGAGTTATACCCGAGAATTTTAAAATTATCTAAAGTGACATCAGTTTTACATTTAATACTATGTTCCCGGATACTAGAGGCTTCTTTTTTATTTAAAATTTTACCTGTTCTGCAACTTATTCCCATATGCGAATAAAATCTAGCCCTGAGAGAGCGCACGGTGCTGCCAATATAAGTACCAAGGAGACACCTTGGGCAAGTAAATAAATATACAACACCGCTACGCAACGAATCAGGAGTTCGATCCTTCGCTGAGAAAAAGCTACCTAAAGACGTTTTATTAATAAATATAATGTGAAAATCAGTATGATGATAATTTTTTTTAACAACTTCGTAAATTTAAGTTTAAATTCTTTATTCATGGGACCCATTTCAGGTACCAAGAAATATTTTACATCTTTAGGCACTGAAATACAGGGAAGTTGAGGGCTATAAACATTATTTAAGAAAGATCTTATTAGTTTATCTACATATTGAACAGGAAAACTATTATTGGTAAAATATAATCTTAAATTATTAAATTCATCGTTAAGTAAGGTAAAACTAGAAGTCAAATTATATCCTCTGAACAAGAGTGTTTTAATGCACGACATCTTATAGTTAAAATCAGTAAAACTAAAAAAATTCATGCCCAAACCGGTAAAAGTGGGTTTCCTGTAAACTGATGTAGTAATAGAATCCCCTTTTTTCGAAATTAAAAGATCTAAAAAGGGAAAGGAGCCATTTTCCTCAGTTTCCATTGTATAAGTTATATTGGGGTGCAGAGAATTTAAGAAATTAAAAAATTGTTGCGCTTGTACAGCATTATCAAAGACAGCTATCGAGTCATCAACGAAGCGTCGGTAAAAAATTGGTTTACAATGGGTGGGAGATTGTCTAAAAATTATACTTTCTAAATGAGTCATAAAAAAATCAGCTGATAAAGGTCCGACGGGTGATCCCATCCCAACACCATCAATTTGTTGGTAAACCTTATTATTGAAAGTAAAATAACATTGCTTAAAAACCAGTTCTAAAAGTTCCTTAAAATAAGACCATGAAAAACCATGAAAACTATCAACAGAGCTAAAAACCCTATCTAAAATAATGGCAATAGTTTCCGATACAGGTACGTTCGTGAAAAGCGACTTTACATCAAAACTGACAAAAAACTTTTTTGAACTGAAATTCTCACTAAGAAGATCTTTTTGAAATTCATAAGAGTTATTTATGGTATACGCATTTTTCGCAAAATGCGTATACCATAAATAACTCTTATGAATTTCAAAAAGATCTTCTTAGTGAGAATTTCAGTTCAAAAAAGTTTTTTGTCAGTTTTGATGTAAAGTCGCTTTTCACGAACGTACCTGTATCGGAAACCATTGCCATTATTTTAGATAGGGTTTTTAGCTCTGTTGATAGTTTTCATGGTTTTTCATGGTCTTATTTTAAGGAACTTTTAGAACTGGTTTTTAAGCAATGTTATTTTACTTTCAATAATAAGGTTTACCAACAAATTGATGGTGTTGGGATGGGATCACCCGTCGGACCTTTATCAGCTGATTTTTTTATGACTCATTTAGAAAGTATAATTTTTAGACAATCTCCCACCTATTGTAAACCAATTTTTTACCGACGCTTCGTTGATGACTCGATAGCTGTCTTTGATAATGCTGTACAAGCGCAACAATTTTTTAATTTCTTAAATTCTCTGCACCCCAATATAACTTATACAATGGAAACTGAGGAAAATGGCTCCTTTCCCTTTTTAGATCTTTTAATTTCGAAAAAAGGGGATTCTATTACTACATCAGTTTACAGGAAACCCACTTTTACCGGTTTGGGCATGAATTTTTTTAGTTTTACTGATTTTAACTATAAGATGTCGTGCATTAAAACACTCTTGTTCAGAAGATATAATTTGACTTCTAGTTTTACCTTACTTAACGATGAATTTAATAATTTAAGATTATATTTTACCAATAATAGTTTTCCTGTTCAATATGTAGATAAACTAATAAGATCTTTCTTAAATAATGTTTATAGCCCTCAACTTCCCTGTATTTCAGTGCCTAAAGATGTAAAATATTTCTTGGTACCTGAAATGGGTCCCATGAATAAAGAATTTAAACTTAAATTTACGAAGTTGTTAAAAAAAATTTATCATCATACTGATTTTCACATTATATTTATTAATAAAACGTCTTTAGGTAGCTTTTTCTCAGCGAAGGATCGAACTCCTGATTCGTTGCGTAGCGGTGTTGTATATTTATTTACTTGCCCAAGGTGTCTCCTTGGTACTTATATTGGTAGCACCGTGCGCTCTCTCAGGGCTAGATTTTATTCGCATATGGGAATAAGTTGCAGAACAGGTAAAATTTTAAATAAAAAAGAAGCCTCTAGTATCCGGGAACATAGTATTAAATGTAAAACTGATGTCACTTTAGATAATTTTAAAATTCTCGGGTATAACTCTTGTTCCAACTCACTTAGAATTTTGGAATCTCTTTATATAAAAACATTGACCCCTTCTCTAAATGTTGATTCCTCAGCTGTCCCTTTAAATTTTTTATAATTCCCCCTTCCCAATTTATAACTCTCCAACCACCCAACCCATAGTATGTTCCATGTGTTTTGTTTTAAAATTACTTGTGCCTCGGAACCAGCAATGAAGGGTTAGTAGTGTTATTCCATTGTATTAATTTCAAATTTACTATATATGTAATTTAAAAATAGCTTTTTAAATTTCTTGTAATTTTATATGTAAATTTTAATAACTTTGAATTTAACCTTCTTTTAGTCTTTTAAATTTTGTTTTTAAGAATTGGTCTTATAGAAACTGTTTTGTCTTGTTTTAATTGTTTATTGATTTTAATTTCATATTATTATTATTATTTAGCCTGAAGATGAGCATATTGCTCGAAACGTTGCATTAAAGAAGACTTTTCATGGCATTTACATTCCTCCTTGTCATTGGATTTCTCTTGAATATTAAATTGAAGCTTTTTAGAAGCAACCCGCATGAATATATATATATATATATATATATATATATATATATATATTATATATATATATATATATATATATGCCCCTTCCTAACAGTTGTCTCTATATAGCAAAACACTAATAATAATAATAATAATTGTATTTTTTCACATTAAAGTTTCATTTGAATTCCTTCCTTCCTTCTCTCCTTTTGATTCATGACTCTTCCTCGTGCATGACGAAGACGTGTCATGGTCAGAGAACATGCGATACACGTAACTTCTCAACTCGACGTTAATAAGTTTTATATTAATTGCATTCTCTTTCCCTACTACTACCTTATATATATATATGTGTGTGTGTGTGAAATATCATACATGAACACGCACGATTTTTCATGACACCCCCCCCCCCCCCCCCCCCCCTTGAGTAGCAGATGAAAACGCTAGGGTTCGAACCCTGGTGGGGGGCATTTTTTTCGATCGTGAAAATTCGTGCATGTTCATGGATGATATTCCATTTATTGGACACCACCATTGCTCCAGATAGTTCGAATGAAATGTGGTCATTATCTCGAGTGCGGAGGGTTAACACGTAAAATGCCTCTGGACGCGAAAGCGTTATGCGTTTCCTAGGTTGTTTCAGTGTAAGACAGGTTGCGTTAACTTTTATCCCGTTGTAGTGTAAAGACTACCGCCTTCACATTCAACTGAAGAAGTGGTGGGCGGTTGGCGATTATATATATAATATGAATATATATATATATATATATATATATATATATATATATATGAGCCAGAGTTCGAACCCACCACTTCTATCTGTGGGGGCATAATTTTGTACTCGTGCGTGTTCATGCATGATATTCCATATACAGTGTATATATAATATATATATATATATATATATATATATATATATGAGTATGTTCAGTGTGTATAAAATGAAGTTGATTCCTGTTTCTTTGTATTAATTATAATTGTAAATTATATTGCTGCTCACCTTGGAATAATCTAACCTGCCTTGATTAAATTTCTAATTGTTGGCAAAGATGAAACACCTTTTTATTTATTTATTTTGAATAATTGTTGAAATTAATTACGTAACTGCAATTTCCTCGTGAATAGAGCAAGCGGAGGCAGGCAAACGTCCCTTTAAGACTGTACAAAGGTTTGTTTGTTCACTGCTGCTCACTAAAATGTCGATCAAAGTATATATATATATATATATATATATATATATTATATATATATATATATATATATATATATATATATATATATATAGGGCCCAGCGAAGCTTCGAGATTCGATTTGATTTCGAATCGGGAGAGAGGATTCTCTTTGATTCGTTAGCTTGGGCTCCGATTCGATATTTTCGAATCTCCATTAAGTCCGGTAAACAACATCAGTGATGTTGTTTTGAAGAACACTTTCATAAATAAACACTTTTCATTTTACTTAGATTATAATTCAATCTATATACTGAGACCAATCTCTTGTGCAATAACACTTTTATCATAATTTAATACCATTGTTCCTCCTCATGATCAAAAAATACTTAATACATTTTTTTTAGAAGGATTTACTTTGTCCTTTGTTCTCAAGAAGATTCAATTAATTTTATGCTTATTACTAATTGTGTGTAGAAACCAGGGATGGGGTCAAATACGTATTTGTATTTGTATTTACAAATACACAAAAATGGATATTTGCATTTGTATTTGAGAATTTAAAAAGCTGCATATTTGTATTTGAATTTGTATTTGAGCCTTTTATTTGCTGTATTTGCTTCAAATACAGTCAAATACACTAATGTAATATAACTGTGCATATAACTACAAATTGATATGAACAGTAAAAATCAAACATTGAGAAATATGAATTTAATATAACTACAAATTGATATGAACAGTAAAAATCAAACATTGAGAAATATGAATTTATTTTCTTTAATTATGCAAAAGTGCAGAAATATCAAGTGTGAAATAATTTTCTCTAATAAAAATAATAAACAAGAGGAATTTGTTACTTTTCTTGCCTTGGTGTGAAAATGAAGTCTACTTTGATAAGAGCCAAAGTATTGCAATGTTAAGTTTTATACAATAAGTACTATACCAGTATTGTCTTACTTGAGGGGTAGCCGAAGTCAAGTAAATATTATCCGTTTATATTTAGGATGAAATTGGTACGAAATTTGCAAATACAGTAAAAATTGTATTTGCATTTTATTTGTATTTGAAGCTTCATATTTGTATTTATATTTGTATTTGGGGATTTATAAATTCGAATATTTGTATCTGTATTTGAATTTGGCCGTAAAAAAAATAGTGTATTTGTATCTATATTTGTATTTGGGCAATTGTATTTGACCCCATCCCTGGTAGAAACACACTAATCTATACGTGTACAGTTGATTCGATTCGAGATTCGATTTGAATTGTTTTGGATGATTTGATTCGAGGTTCGATTTGAAAAAAAAAATTATTCGCAAAACCCTAAAATATATATAAAATATAATTATAACTTATGCAGGAAGGAAGGGTCAAGGGCGAACGCCCGCAAAAATACCCACCCTCCATAGGAGGAGGAGGAGGAGAGTGCCGATATATAACTGGGGGTGTCTGCCAATACAAACTAAGAAAAATTGTAATAAATTGAATACGGATATGGATGTTCTTTAGATTAGATTAATACAGAGTATTGTTGCTTTCAGTGGTGATAAACCATGTACAAAAGCCTCGTCAGTACTTTGACCCTCTATATGCTTGGCAATCTGCTGCTGTGAGCTGCTCACCCTGAAATAATGGTCTATGTAAAAAGATGTTTAAGTCTTCATACTTCCGCTTAATTAAACTATGAATGCGTCGATGATTATATATATATATATTATATATATATATATATTATATATATAATATATATATATATATATATATATAATGAAACTTTATTTAAATTTCATTTCACTATTTATTCAAATATAACATTACATTAAATGTAAGTTATGCTTCACATTCCAATTTGCAATTTCCCAAAACTTAACCGTATTTTCGTTCGCAGCCTCAAAGGGGGAAAACTTTTAATAATTTCATTTTCAAACTTTGACTTGGCTTTGTGTGTGTGTGTGTGTGTGTGTGTGTGTGTGTGTGTGTTTTAATTTGCCTTATACTCTTAAATGCTATTTTCCTGGAGATACTTTGTTGCGCCTTGTGGAATAACTTTGACAACTTCAGATTTTCCCTATTTCTTACATTCTCTGATTATGATGAAGCAGTTGATTTTTCTTTGGAATTTTAGAGTTTTAATTTTTTAACCTTTTTTTTCCTAATTTACCAGTAATAAAGTTAGGTATTAAAAGCCATTCACTTCTTCGGTATATAACTAGACAGTGGCGGATCCGGAGGGGGACTGAAGAGGCTCTAGCCCCCCATTGATAGAGATGTTTCGCGAATCGCGACCTAAGTGGAAAAAAAATCATATATCCGCCAAGTGAGCCTCCAGCTGATCCTTCACCTTGGTGGAGGAATAGGGAGTTATCATTGACTGCCGCTTGGCTGCGCGATCCTGACTCCCTACCAGTCACAGGCTCTTTATCGTCAGATTTTATCTTGGATACTCGGTACTCTCTGGCCACCGTGAAGGTAGGGTATGAAGATGATCTTCAGCAGTAGATGGCGGTCGTGAAGGCTCAGGTGTGATCTTAGGTGAGTCACATTTCCAAATTGGAGAATCAAGGAGACTTGCCGCTATCGCACTGGATTAAGCTCGCACACGAAAAGCTTCTGCCAGCTGTGTCGACGCTCCTTCGAATATTCGGAGCGGTTCCTGTTTCAAACGCCACCAGTGAGAGATCATTTTTTCAAGCTTAACCCTTTAAGCGCGGTCGTCGCTGAATTGCGACCACAAGCACACCCTAATTAAGCATATCAAAATGAGGGAAATCTGAAAAAAATTTCGCCGCCTAAAGGGTTAAATTGCTAAAAACCTACCTTCGGAAAACAATGGGAGAAGAAAGACTTTCTGGCCTGGCCTTCATGTCAATTCATCAGGATATGGAGATAATACCACAAAAAGTTATTGAGATCTTTGCTAATAAGAGAGATCGTCGGATCCTCCTAAAGTGAAAAGAAGACCTTTGACGGTTTTAGTAAAGATCCATTGGCGCATTCACACTTTTGTTTATAATGTATGTTTCAAACCAGAATGATATAATTTACGGTAATTTTCTTTTTTATTTATGAAATAATCAGAGGTTTATAGTAACAGCTTCAAGCTAAATATTTGTATTTGTGAATGTATTTTTCAATGAATTTTCTGTGTCCCATGATAGGTTGGACACTCGTCTAGAAAGTGGCTGTACATTATTTCTATTGTGAAATGTTTCTGGTTTTGATTGAGCGTTCCTAATAAATTGGTAATCATTGAACATTAATCTTATTACCAAGTACTTTTGTGGAAATGATTGCATAATATTTAAGCTTGGTTCAGAACTTCATCCGAACCCAACCAGCCCCCCCTAAAATCCACTGTAACTAGACCTCTCTCTCTCTCTCTCTCTCTCTCTCTCTCTCTCTCTCTCTCTCTCTCTCTCTCTCTCAGAGGTTGTTTCCAGTCAAAGTGTAAATGTGTTTGAAAATAGGCTAGACAAAGTACTGAATACTCTCATAGTTTAAGATTAAAACATAAGAAAACTCTGCAGGAGTTCGCTTGCACGGTGTCTCTGTGAGCAAGCTAAATATAGAGCTATTTATATATTCTCTACTTTCCTGTAAAATTTCCTTGGCTACTTTTCCAGGGTCAAGGTATTTTCTTCAACCTTTTTCCGTACCTGCCTCTGGCAGGGAGGGAGCGGAGGGTGGGGAGAGAGCCTTCTACTTTTCTATCCAGTTTTCTTCTACTGCTAGGATAGTTGAAAGAAAAATAAACTTGTTTTATAACAGGAACCTCCCAGAGTGGACCGAAAGGTCTTTGAGGCTTCCTCTTGCTTGTAACTCCTTGTAACTCTCTCTCTCTCTCTCTCTCTCTCTCTCTCTCTCTCTCTCTCTCTCTCTCTCTCTCTCTCTCTATATATATATATATTTTTTTTTTATGCAGGAAGCAGGGGCCAATGGCGAACGCACGCAAATGTGTCGAAAGTCTGGTACCGCAAGCTGTCCCTAAAGGAAGAGGCGTGCAGTTAAAGAGTTCAGAAGAGCAATGTCCGTTATAATAGCGATACTAAAGAGAGAGTGAGGGAACATTGCGGCGAAAAGAGAGGGATTGGAGACAGTCAGTAAGGGGCGAGGAATTGATGAGACGAAAAGCCCTTGATTACCCGGTCAAGTAGAGCTGTATGAGTTGAGCCACTTCACATATGAGAAGCGTACTCTATACAGGAGCGGAGAAGACCCCTATGCATATACAGCAACTGAGTGAGGGTGAAGAAACTGCGGAGCCGGTACAACACACCTTACTCTTAGAAGCTGTTTTAGAAAGAGAGTATATGTGATCTTTCCAGGAAATATCACGAAAAAAAGAAAACCAAGAATGTTAAGAGAAGAGGAAGGATTCAGTTGTCTATTGTTGAAGATAATGGGATAGTCGTGTAGAAGATTGTGACGAATAGACAGTTGGAGGAACTGAGTTTTTGAGGCATTGAAAGCCACAAGGTTTTCTCTTCCCCAATCAGATATAGTAGAAAGATTAGGGGTCAAGTGCACCATAGCCGTCTTATGCGAAGCATGCAGTGACTGCTGAGAGGGACGCTTTGGGAAACGGGTGGAGAAGTGAAGGGTGGAATCATCAGCATAGGTGTTGATAAGACAGGAAATGCGACTTAATAAATTATTGATGAATAAAAGGAAGAGAGTGGGTGACAGGACAGAACCCTGAGGAACACCATTATTAATAGCCTTAAGAGAAAAACAGTGACCATCTACAACCGCGGCTATTGATCGGCCAGAAGGAATCAGAGATGAAGCCACAGATAGAAGGATAGCAACTGAAGATGTTATTAGATATGCATTATTATTTAAAGTATATATATATATATATATATATATATATGAAAAATTATTTCACGAAAGTGAAATATATATATATATATATATATATATATATATAATATATATATATATATATATAGTGTGTATATATTTAATCATCGATGCATTCATAGTTTAAATGCAGGTATGAAAAATCAGACATCTTTTTACACAGAGCATCATTCCGCCCATACGCCCATTTCAGGGTACGAGCAGCTCGCAGCAGCATTGCCAAACAAATGGGGGTCAAAGTACTGACGAAGTTTTCGTACGCCAGTGGTTTCCAATCTGTGGGGCGCGTACTGTTGGCTAGGGAGGCGCAACCTCACGGGATACTTGCGTGAACGCCGCGTGAGTGTGTTGGAATGCAGTCAACTGTTTAAAACCAGCAGCGTTTGAGTTTGTGTGTCAGTCTTCTGAGGCTGACTTTGGACTGACAACTTCTGAGAAAGAACTCATGGATTTATCAAGTGATGGCTTGCTAAGACAAGCATTTGATCCAGGAAATCTAGCTATGTTTTGGTCGAATATAAAAAAAGAATACCCAGTCTTGTCAGACAAGGCTATGAACACATTTCTCCCTTTTGTTACATCTTACTTCAGTGAAACGGGATTTTCCGCTGTTGCTGTCATGAAAACAAAGTACCGATCTCGGTTAATTATTGAAAAAGAACTAATAATCGCTATTTCATCAATGACCGCGATTCTGGAAACTTTGTGCGTAATCATATTCAATTGATCGCCATTTCGTAAGTTTGTATTGCAGACACCCCCCAGTTATTACCAGTCCTGGTGCATGAATGATTCTTCAGGAGCAAGATGCCCCGCAAGTTTGTGTTTTCCCCCAAAAGGCAGCACAAATTTACGCTCATCAATCATACACAAACTGAGCCAAAAGTCAAGTATTTCGTTCAGAATAATATTTTTCATATATATCTCTGTCGACTGAACACGGAAAAATTTGTTTTTATAAACTCAAACTAAATAGAATTTAAAGAAGACTACGTCTTATGGTCTAATAATCTTCAAAAACCAACCTCAGAATATAATTCTGACAAACTTTTAATACCTTACCTTTTCTTTGTTTTGCAGTCGCGATTTAAATTTCATAATCCAGTGTAGTTCCTTCGTCCTCATTCCTGCAAATATCAAGAGTTTCTTTCCTCTCTCCCCTCCATTATCACTACCATTAATATTATTATTACTATTACCAATAGTAATAGTTATTATTCTTTTTATTATTAATTCTACACAGAACACCTCCGTCGCTTCGCCTTCAAACTGCTTAAGTTTTATAATCCATGTATAACGTCATTTGCAGAGGGTTTATTGATTTTGCTAAAAACTGATGCTTTTGATGGCTTCAAACAACTGTCCAGATTCACCTGTGTTCGACCCCTCTGCAGCATCCCGCCTGATTTAGGGGATTTCACGTAGGAGACAATTGCTTTTAACTGTTATCCTGCCTTCATAGCCAGCTACGCATTGCTGTTCAGGGAATTTATAGACGAACCTATCTTGAAATTACTCAGGTTGGTGTGCTGGAGATTTCTCGATTATTTTGCAGCACGTAAAAGAGTTTTCTGAAAATATTTTGAAGATACTCTTGTATTCTGAAAGCATTTTCAGTCTTCATTTTTATGGTTCCCTCTTTCACTGTAGCTGGGATAGTATAGAGTTTACCTGTTCTCTCATTCCAGTGTGTTTTTATTTAATATCTAAAGTTTGGGACATGCCTCGAGTATCTTCTGTATGTATATTATTGTGTATCGCTCGCATCTTCTTTGCAAGGAGGAGAGTTTTAGGGATTGTTTTCTGAACCAGTAGTTTCCTCTATGATGAGATTTACATCTTATCATAGAGGAAACTACTGGTTGATACAACAATCCCTGAAACTCTCCTCCTTGCAAAGAAGATGCGAGCGATACACAATAATATACATACAGAAGATACTCGAGGCATATGTCCCAAACTTTAGCAATTAAATAAAAACATATTGTAATGTCTCGTTTGCTGTATGGACCAGTAAGTACTGAGCACTACTCAATTATTCCATACTTTTAACATCATGTTTGTTTTTCTGCTGCGAAAGCTCCTCCAGATAATTCCCATTATTATACTAGCTGTTGTAATTTTTGTGTTATACTCGTAGTGTTCTCTGAATTCTGCATCCAATGATATTATTACTTCAAGGTTCCTGACTTGCAGGTTTGGTATTATCTCTTGTCTTTCAGTGTTTTATATCCGTTAGTATGTACGAGTAGTTCCACGTTATTACCTTATCTTATGAATTGGAAATTTTCTTCGTTGAACTTCATATTGTTGGCTTCCGCCCACCTTAATGTTTCAGTGTCATTTTGTAAATTTGTTATGTCATTTTCATGTGATATTCCCTTCATATCTTTGTATCGTCCACAAAACACGGTACGTCACCGTCTTCAGTATCCGCACCTATATCTGTAATCATTATTATCCTTGTGAGACAGAACTGACGACTTCTGGGATTTCACGTTTAATTCCATCTTTGTGTTCTTCGAATCAAAAAATTAAATATCCATCGTTGTCTGAGCTTTCCAGTAATTTCTGTATTCTTAAGTTTGTGTGCCATAATCCTATGAATATATTTATAGAAAAGGGCTTATAGTAAGGGCTTCTGTGGCCTCACTAGACTTTTGGTAGTGATATTGTCTCTTCTTAATTTCGTACAAATTGGAAAAAGTTATTGCTTTAAGTATGAAATGGTGAAAGAACAGTCTTAATATACAATATTTATTCGTTATTATGTAATGAAAGATTAAAAATGTTTAGGTATACGCGGAATAATAAACCCAATTTATCTTCTTTCTGAAGAAGATACTCCAATAATAAAACATACATACATTATAAAATAACGAGCAAATAAAAATAGGGACTTTTTTTAGGACACCTTCGTGTGATGTGTATCGCTGTAACCACAGCGAGATTAATATTGGTAGGTTTCAATGGGGGCGTACTCATAATATCTATATCTTCTTATTTGAAGTGTGAAATGTCAGTGAAGATTGTAAAATTTGCCCATCGAAATTTTCAAACTGAAATTTCCTTAAATTTTAAAGTACAAAATTTTTAACAAAAGATTCCCTGTCGCCATATTCGAATATACTTCGCTCCCCTTCAGCTACAACTCTCCACCCTAAAATTAGTCAGACTCGCAGTTTCTAGGACCCAAATTTTGTTAATATTTTTTACCCACCCCTAAACACTCTTGGTGTGAAATGAGCCCCCGGTCAAAATTAGTTAAAAGAAAAAAAAAAACGCGGCTACTTGAGTATCCCCGACAGGGTAGTCACGATACGACACATCGTGCTGGTAAAATGTTAAATTGAAACAAGAACTGGAAATGGGAACGTTATATAGAGACTTTAACTATGAGGATAATGGGTTTTTTATGAAAATAGTTCACATTTGAAATAAGATGAATTATTGTTATTATTGCTTATTATTACTTGTATTGTTTGATTTTCGTATGGGTTTGTTTTTTTCCAATACATTATCGAAATTTATGTAATTCGCTTATTTTATTTTGTGTCTACACGCACATTCAAGTCCAAATACTTGAATGGGCTTTTTGTAACACGCTCAAGTAACAAAGGGTTCCAAATATATATACACCGAGTGATTCATAAGTCTGTTACCACTGTAATAGTGAATACAAAATAACTAGAAACCACAGTAATCTGTGATGTTTTTATTTGAGGTTATTTTTACACAATTACACATTGGAAATTAACAGTGGAAATTCTTTCTTTTAAATCATTGACATTACCAGGTTTTGTAGCATATACCCTATCCTTGACCATACCCCATATTTTCACAAATCAACAATCTGAAACACAGAAAATATTTCACCATTACAGTTGTAACAGACTTATGAATCACCCGACATATATTATATATATATAATATATATATATATAATATATATATATATAATATATATATATATGTGTGTGTGTGTGTGTGTATATATATATATATATATATGTGTGTGTGTGTGTGTATATAGAAAAATACCCAAAACGAATTAGTGAAGTCGTTCAAGCAAAAGGTGGACACACAAGATATTTAAAAATTCTGTAAATAAATGTACGAAAACCTTTGCATTTTAATTTTTTTTTAACCTCAAATTCTTTGATGTTTTACATTGTATGTTAGCGTTAAACTATTTTTTTATTTGCTAAATTTTCCCAATCGAACGGTAAACTTTTCATAACTATCCTATGGCATGGTACAAAAGATAAGGACGAATATAACTGAAATATTTCTCTGTACGAATACTTATAGCGCCACTGTGTATATATATATATATATATATACACACACACACACACACACACACACACACACACACACACACAGCATTAGGCTTCCGGCATTTTCAGCCTGCGCGGAAGCATTCTGGCATTCATGTCTCCTCCGTCTAAAGCCGGCCGCACAGAAGATCGTCTTACCGCGACGCGATCATGGGGAATTGCGTAACGGTCGCTGCAGTGTGCGGGGTTCCCATTCTGTCACTGTAAAATGACGCGCGACTTGAGTCGTCACGACTCCAGTCGTGAGTCGCAAGACTATTCTGCGTGCGGCCGGCTGAAGAAAGTGAAAACCAGCAACGTTTCAACGGAACTCGAATAATATTCGTGGATAAAAAGTTCTTCAGGTGACGTTTTAGATTACTGGAGGGAAAATCAAAATGACTATTCCAAGTTTGCTGTACTCGCTAAGAAATACCGTTCTATTCCTTCTTCTACAACAGATGTAGAAAGCCTTTTTTCGCTCACTGGAGCTTTGGGACGGGCTTTACATGATTGAGAACGTAATCTTGTTTAGAGATTATATAAAATTATTGTTATACCTACGAATAATAGTAAAATTGTATTAATTAATAAATTTGTTTTCAAAGAAGAATCTTCGGAAGTTAGTTTAATATTATGGTACCTCTTTAGGACGTAAGATTGAAAATTTTATGTTAATTTATATTAAGTGTATCAAATAGGGGTAGTATACAATTAATTTTGATAAAAATTAATATATTTATGCCGTAAATAAATTTAGGTAATGCAAAATTTGCAATATCGAAGATGAATAAAAATTAAAAAGTTTTAATTTTTACTTCAGCCAATTAAGTTTTTATGTCAATTAAGTTTTTATGTTCAGCTGTCACTGGAAAATTAATCATTTGTTGAGACCTTTTAGTTTAATTAAGTAAATGCAATGCATATGTTATAATGTTTCAGACCAACAAAGACCCTAGGATCCACTCATGGCTGGTCTACCTAACTGTGTTCGTAATTGTGTATTGTGTATGTCCTCCGTGGTGGCGGAGGGGAACTACAATTTTACGTGGGTTCCGAACCACAAGAACATATAGTACGGTAATTACTGGACAACTTGATTACGTATAGATTATAAATAAATCGGATGTACCCACTTTATAACAGTAGATAGGAGACAGTTTTAGCAATACTATTACAGTGCATATTCTATGTAGCATAATGCAATAGCTTATTTGATAACTATATACCTTTGGTTAGCTTCCGCCCGAATTATTCATTCTGACGAAGGTCAAGCTTTTCACTCCACCTTTAGACCTACAGTTTGACGTGGGATTCGAACCATGCCCCACTAGCAGCAGCCCAGCGTCTTAACAACTAGGCTATCCAGGGTAACCATTTATCTACCATGTAGACCACTTTCTTTATTGTGTGGAAGAATGAACAGGTGAGATTTTGCTGCGCGCCGCCTGCCGTCAACGGGTCTGGATCCTGGGGCCGATGGATTTGTAGTCGGCGACGCTAACCACTACATCACCTAGGATATATACAAGATTTAGATATATATATAAGACAATTAAAATCCCCCCATTGTTAAAAATTAAAACACTAAAAACCGCGAAGCTTTTCGACAGAGTCTTTCCTCTCCATTCGGGCGGTGGTCAGAAACTAAAAGTGAAAGTAAAAATTAAATGGAGTATACAATAAAAATCGTCATGGTTCAGGCAACTCAAACAGGCATAAATTATTCCGAAAGACAACATTTTGACAGCCATAAGTTGGTCATAAAATCAAGTTTGAAGGTTCCGTGTTTTACATTAAAATTGTCAGTATTTTTTATAATAAAAGATTCGGCGAGCTTATGTTTGTCATTATTACTGATATTCAAAAGCAAGTGAGCGTTATTGATATCAATATTTTGATCCCTGTCTAATCGATGTCTACGTAAGGGAAAATTTCATCAGCCGCATTCAAACTATATGTTGGTAAAGGAGTCTTTTAAAATCAATAGTTTCACCAACAGAACTGTTCGGACAGTCCTTACAGGGAATTCAATGTACTTCAGATTTGGAGGGAGGGAAAAATTAGATAATTTAATTTTTTTTTTTTTTTTTTGCTAACGACCACGAGTGGAACATGGAATTCGTGAGACGAGATAAAGTTCGGGAGGAACCAAGTCGCGAAATGATTGTACATTGAACGGGGTTAGCAGAGCGTCACGGAAGTTATTTTTTCTAGTAGTATTGTTAGAGAACTTATTCTTGGAAGATTAAGAGCCTTATCAATAAAAGTAGAAGGATATCTCGATTTTTTTGAAAGAATCCTTGATATAACAAAATTCAGAGTCCGGATAAGAAGGGTTGCAAATCCTAAGGGCTCTCAGGAACATACCCATGACAATACCTCTTTTGAGATGAAAACCAATGCACATACCCAATGGAATGGGTAACTTTTCTAAATACTTTAAAAGCAGGCTTATTATTCGAAATTCTAATAATCTGGACATCTAAATTGAGGTACCGTAGTTAAATTGTGCTCCATTTCGACGGTAAATTTAATGGAGGGCAAAACATTATTGAACCTATCAAATGTATAATTATGATTTACGTCCATCGGAAGTAAAACAAAAATATCATCAACGTAACGATACCAAGAGACGTCAGGAACGAGAATTCTGGGAAGAAACTTTAAAAAAAAAACCTCCATGCTTCATAATGCTCTTAATTTAAGTGACTTCGTTCTTACGAGAATTTTAGAGTACTTTCGACTTCATTTCAACTCCTCTTCAGGAAGAGTTCAGATAAACTCGAAAGTATTCGGAATGGATGTTTTCACTTTTTCCTGCGGGTTATTATATATATATATATATATATATATAATATATATATATAATATATATATATATATAAAACGATACAATGAATCAGGTTCGGATCCAGATCCGAATCCGAATACATTTGAATTGATTCGAAAAATTTTCGTGGATTCGGATTCGATTCGTGATTATTTTAGACCTGATTTGGATTCGAATCCAGTACCTACACAAATATATATAAAATTATATTTACCGAGTGTCCCAAAAGTCAGTTTACCGAAGAAAATGTTGTCCGAAGGTGAGTTTACTACAAAGAAAAAACTTTTCATAAATATATTTACAAAACATAAGAAAACAAAGAAAAAAAAAATTTCTGAAACGTATTTACAAAACATGAGAATAGTTTTGGTTACAATAACTGTTCAAAATGTCGTCCATGTTGTTCGATGCACATCTTGTATCTGTCAACGGTTGACCGGCAAATTGCTTTACATAGTTCCTTATCATTGCTTAAGAGCTGGAATTCTTCACAAATGTAGTCTTTAAGGTCCTGAAGACATGCTGGCTTTTTGCTGTAAAAAAATTTGTCATAATGTTTAGAATAATCATCAGGAGAAAACATCTTCCTCGGTAAACTGACTTTTGGGACACCTTATATATATAGATATATTATATATATATATATATATATATATATATATAATATATATATATATTATATATATATATAACCTTGGTTTTGCTTCCCCCGAATTGTTCATTCTGACGAAGGTCAAGCTTGTCACTCAGCCTTAGACCTACAGTTTAAAGTGGAATCCGAACCACGCCCCACCAGCAGCCCATATATATATATATATATATATAATATATTATTATATATATATATATATATAATATATATATATACTACTCAAAGAATTTAAGGGTCAAAGGAAATTTTTTGATCATTTTTGTAAGTATGTCTTTTTAAGCCAGATAGGGTTAGAATATCCCCCTTTGGGTTGTCATTTGGACTATAGACATCACGTTATTATGGGACATGCAATCATTGCACTTATCTTTAGAAACTTTACTTTTTAAGTTAACCCAGATTTCCTTTTCATAGATTTGAAGCACGAACTTAGTCAGACTAAACTGACAAACTGCCTCGAAACACCCATTGTGACACCTCATGCACCATTTGCACGTGTTTTGCATGAGTGTCATTCCATGCATGCCAATTTTAGCAATAAAAGGGCTGAGCATTTTCCATTCATCATCACTTGAAATTTGAAGATGGTTCGACGACAACTCAGCATCCAAGACAGGGGAAGGGCCATTGGCTGGCTACAAGATGGACGCTGGCAGAGGTTCAGGACAACTAATGCTGTTCAGAATCGCCCTGTTCTGGAAGACCCCGATCAACAACAGCACGAGAAGACCGCTTCCTGATGATAACGGCGTTGCGACAGCGCTTTGTGACCGCACGGCATCTTCGGGATCAACTCAGAGCTGCCAGAGGCACCAACGTGTCCGACCAGACCATTAGGAATCGTCTGCGAGACCGAGGTTTGCGATGCCGGCGTCCTGCAGTCCGACCACCGCTACTTGACCGTCACAGAAGGGCTCGCCGAGATTGGTGCAGACGTCATATCCGGTGGAACCGTGGTCAGTGGGCAGAGACAATGTTCACAGCAGAGCTGGGCATTTGCGGCATATTTTGCGGTACTGCGGTACTTTCGGTACCACCGCACTACCACCCCGGGCCCCCATAACGCAGTACCGCAAAGGATCGCTGAAAGTACCGCAGTACCGCTACCGCATTCAAATTTCCGCGTACCGGTTTGGTACCGGTTTGGTAGTGCAGCAGTACCGCAGTACCGCAATATGCCGCAAGTGCCCAGCTCTGGTTCACAGATGAGTCACGTTTCTCGCTCCAGTTCAATGATGGTCGGGCTCGTGTTTATCGTCGTCAAGGAGAGAGATCTGCTGATGTCAACGTTGCTCAACGTCTACCATTTGGAGGAGGAAGTGTGATGGTGTGGGCGGGGATATCCATGAACCACAGAACCCCTCTGTATGTCGTCAACGGAAACTTGACTGGTCAGCGTTATCTCAACGAGATTGTTCAACCTCTGGTAATTCCACTTCTGCAGCGGATTGGACCAGGAGCTTGGTTCTAGGACGACAACGCAAGACCTCATCGTGCCAGGGTGGTGACCGACTTCCTGCAGGAGCAGAACGTTCAGCACATGGATTGGCCTGCATATTCACCCGACTTGTCACCCATTGAGCATGCGTGGGATGAACTAGGGCGGCGAGTTCGATCACATCACGTCCCTGCCGTCAACCTCCGGCAACTGGCTCAGCGATTAGTCGCAGAATGGCAAGCGATCCCTCAACGTTACTGCCAACGACTGATGAACAGCATGCGCCAACGTTGTCAAGAATGTGTGAATGCTAACGGTGGCTACACCAGTTACTGAAGCTTCTGCGACTTGTGTGAACATCATTTTGGGGGGTGCATGACTTTTTTCATCAGGGTAATAAACTAGTGTCTAATCAAAAGTTTTTGTTTTGTGTTTTCTGTTCTTGAGCCATCAAAGAATTATTTTGTCATTAGTCGTCACCATTTTAGCTCGTTAGCTTATATTTATATGCACAAATATTTTTGACCCTTAACTTCTTTTGAGTAGTATATATATATATATATAACCGTTGCTGTTCCGTGCGTTGGTCTCTCTTCACACTAAGGTCAAGCTGGTGGCCCCGCCTCTGGGTCTGGCTTGGTGGAGGAGCGAGTTGCTTTCTTGCGCTCCACTGTACATAGGTACACCCGGCTCATCTGGTACCGTCCTGAGCCAGGCATCTAGTCTTATCTTGAAGACTTCAACTTTGACCCCTGTAACGTTTCTGAGGTCCTTTGAAAGCTGGTTAAAAAGTCTTGGCCCCCTGACAACCAAGCTGTTTTCCTTCAGTGTAAAGGAGGTCCCTTGTCGGGCCTTTAATTTGGGAACACTGCACATTCTGCCTTTCCTATTTCCAGTGTTGTTAGAATAGTAATTGGGTTTAGTTTTAGGTTTGGTACCAGTTTTTCGATCATTTTCCAGATAGATTCCAGATGTAGATTATGGTGTACCTCTCTTCTTTCCAGGGAGTACAGATTTAGTTTACGTAGTCTTTTCCAGTAGAGTTCTTTGCAGCCATCAATCTTGGCTGTGAAATATGTCTGCGTTTCTTCTAGTTTATTAGTTTCTTCCTTTTTATATGGGACGTCAAAACTGAGCAGTATTCAAGTTTGGTATAATCAGTGTTTTTAGCAAGGAAATCATTACTGTCCTGTCCCTTCTTTTGAGCGTTCTTAGTACCTGTCCCGCGACTCTTGCTTTATTTATCGCTATCAGATTTTGTTTCGAATTCCGCATCATCGGTCATTATTACCCCGAGATTGATCGCTTTCGTGCTTCTCTGAATTTCCTGTCTATCTGGAGCATAATCTGCAGTCTAAATTCCTCTTTTCTACCATATCTCAAGAGCTGAAATTTCTCGGTGTGAAATGTCTTGTTGTTGTCTTCTTACCATTTGTATATTTTGTTGGTGTCCCCATTGTCTAAGGCTCTTCTCCATATCCAGTATACAGGTGAAGCTATTTCATTTTTACAGTTTTTAATCAATAATGCATTCCAATTGTCCGCACCTGCAGCTGAATGTGGTTTCATTTGTCCTATAGCTCTCGCTACATCTTCTGGGGTAAAATCAAAATCTGTTATACACTCTCCTTGCAATTTCTCTTCAAAGAATGCATCTATGTCAGGTATCGCTTTGTCACTTTTTGGGGTACTAAAAACTGATTCAAACTGGGCTCTCAAGGTTTCAAATATTTCTTTTGGATCGTCGGTTAGTTCATTATTTCTCTTCCTTCAGGGCCCAATAGCGGCGCGCGTTTTTGTTTTCCTTTTCGCATAGCTATAGAAGTGTTTTGGATTTCCCTTTATTGCTTCTACCGCCTTTTCCTCTTCCCTCTCTGTTTGGTGGTCCTTAATCAGGGCTTGTATTTCCCTATCGATACCCTCCAGCTTTTCTTGTATTACTTTCCTGGCATTATCTCCGCAGTTGGCTAACTTCGCCTCCACTCTCTTTTGCAAGATATTCTTCTCTTTTGCCTCTCGAGCCAGCTCCTCTTTCCTTTTGGCTATGATTTCGGAGCATATTTTTATAAAATTGTCAGCGTTTTTTCTTCCAAGATGGTTAGCATTTCTTAAGTTGTTTTATTCTCTAAAACTGTTCTCCACTCTATTTGGGCCATGTGCGATCTGACTTCTTCCCAATTTATAATCTTGGAATTTAAGTTGAAGGCCTCAAATTTGCTTTTTTCCTCAATATGTGTATTGTCTTTTAATGTTGTCGTCATATTTGTTGATATATCGATTAAATTGTGGTCTGAGATAATGGTTGGGGTTATTTTTATATCAGCAATCAAGTTCGTGTTATTCGTGAATACCAGATCTAGGCAGTTATTTTTTCTGGTATTTTCTGTTATCTCCTGTGTTAGCATAAACTCATTTGTGAGAGCCATCAACATTTTTGCTTGCTCCTGGTCTTCTCTTGTGCCCCACTCGTCCTGGTGTGTGTATATATATATATATATATATATATATATATATATATATATATATATATATAATATATATATAATATATATATCCTATCCACGTTTTTGTATTTTATAAATGGGAAGTTAAAGTCTCTGCCTATCATTATATTGGGAGATGGAGGGTTTATGGCCTTTATTAGCTTTCTGATGTCATCAATGGCCTCCG
>JAJOZX010008296.1:162500-189185 GCA_023014485.1 Bathynomus jamesi
TGATAGCCACGTTGGTTCAACTTGCTCCAACAACTTACTCCAACTTGCTCCCTGCAAAACATCCCCAGACCATCACACTTTCTCCACCGTGCTTCACTGTTAGCACAACACACTGCTGTGTCATTCTTTCACCCGCTCTGCGCCGCACAAATACTCTGCGTTTGGATCCAAAAACTTCGAACTTTGATTCGTCAGTCCAAAGGACAAATTTCCACTGCTCAACAGTCCATTTTTGGTGTTTTTTAGCCCAGGCTAGCCTTTTCTTTTGTTCTGGAGTCTCAGCATTGGTTTCTTTGCTGCAGGTCGTCCTTTTAATCCTGCCCCTTTAGTCTTCTCTGAACAGTTGATGATGAAACTGTTGTACTTCTGGAGTTGTTCAGCTAGGTTTTGATATCAGGTGCTGAGAGGCGTCTGTTGCGCAGACTGGTAACTCGGATATACTTGTCCTCTGAGTCTGTTGTGGTTCTTGGTCGCCCTGACCTTTTTCTGTCCTTATTTTGACCAGTTTCTTCGTACCGTTTAATGGCACAAGCAACTGCATTCACAGAAACTTTTAATTTTTTTTGCAATTTGCCTCAGTGATTGGCCCTCATTTCTCAAAGTTACAATCGACTGTCTTTTTCTGTTGTTAACTGAGCTTTGGCACCCATTTTTGCTTTTTGAAACACAGAAATATACCTTAAACTACACAGTTAGCTCCTCTGCAAGGATTTTATATGTAAAGACCTGTAGCGCATGTAAATAACTGAGCACATGTATTAACATACTCCTGAAGAAACACACTACCCCAGTAAAGACTTTTAAACTGTTTTTAGACCTTTGTGCAGAGCTAATGGCATTAATTTTAGGTTGCATGCTAGACGTAAATTAACACATTTTGAAAGCTATTTTGAAGAAGCTTCTGTGTTACAACACACTGCATTGGGCAGATGCACTGAAGCATACAATATGAAAGCCAGGTAAGCAAATTCATCTCTAGTACCTGTTAAGTTTACATTTGAAGGTTATGTCATGAGCTAAGCAGCAAAACATTGGAAATTAGTAGGTGTACTTAAACTTTTGACTGGTAGTGTGCATATAGGTAGCTGATGGCAACCATGTAACTCCTAAATGCTTTTAGGACAGGATACAGTAGGTAATATACTTTGGAACAAAGCATTTGGAATAACCAGCTTTTTATTTCAGTTGTACAACATCTGAATTTCCTTATTAACATGATTAATTTAGCCCATACGGCACGGTATGAAGATCGTCGCTCAGAACACTATAGATTTTAGATGACCTAGACTATACATAGTTAAGTTCCTCAACCTGATTAATACTAACACCATATATAGCTATGGCCAAAAGAGTTGAAATACCTGTTCTTCTGGTTCTCTGAAGATGTAAAAAATACCCAGAGGGCTAGATCATACTGTATACTTACTGTTCTAAGATTTATTGAACAAATATGACAATACATGATGTGTGGTGCCTCTCCTTCCTATTCTTTTAGCATCCTTCAGTTCTTACAATGACAACCCTTGTTTTAATTCATTGCACGAATCTGCTTTGGTATGGACCGAACCAAATATTGGATGGTTGAGCCGTCTTGTAAGGCTTTCCAAGGTGTCTTGGTTTAATTCCATTTCCTTCCAGCTTCGTGCCTGCCTTTTTCGTATCGCGCTGATCACAGTCCCCCAGAGATTCTCAATTGGGTTAAAATCTCGCGAGTTTCTAGGCCACCCTATTAGGGGAGTGATGTTATGATCATCCAATCAGTTTTTCACTGCTTTTACCCAATGACAGGGCTATCATCCTGGAGGAAGAAAGCTCTTTCTCGAAACTGGAGTTATAATGTCGGCAGGAAGTGGTCTCGGACAGTTTGGATTTGATTTGGATACCACTATATAAGGATATTCATCTTGTATAGAACATTTCTTTCAGCTCATGAACAGGAAACTATGATTAACCTTATCAGAAGGCTTTCTAACATCAAGGAAACAACTCTATATCAGTGAATTGTTTTTATTAAACACATTTACAACCATTTTAAAACCAAAGTGATGAGGACATAACCATAAGTAATCATTGAGCAATGTTAATATAAATATCTTGTTCCCTCTTTCTCCAAACTAGTATTCAACTGCGACTGCTCTGTAGTTACTAAAGGACAAAACACTATACTGTATTCGTTCTTATGTCATCATATATACACGCTCATGAGGTTAACAAAGGAAGGCAAGCCATCTATACCTGGAGAGTGGAGAGGACCCTGTTTTGAGTTCTTCACTAAAATAGTTAACTGAAATTTGAATAAGATTTAATAACGCTTTCAATGAAGCAATGTGAAGGAGCAATCAGAGATTTTCTCTGATTACACTATTGATAATATCAGAGTAATGATCTTTGAACAAATGTGCATATTTTATGCTGCCCATATATGACCGAACAAAATCGTCTGCCGTTAAACAGAGAATCAGTAACATGTATTTACAGGATATCCCAAAAATTATGCAACCCTACATTAGGAAATTAGAATTTTTTACTCAGAAATTTTTATAATAATGGGTAACGAAAGGTGAGAAAGAACACACGGTACCCTGAAAGTGACCACCAACTTCTTCAATGCCTATGTTCGCAAAAATATCCTGCAGAATAATCACGTGAAGTTGATACGATCGGTTATGTTCCGTTTCAAGGGATTCAGAATCCTAGGGTTGTTGACAGTTGTTACTTCGATGTATACCCATAGAAAGTAATCTGGTGGAGTTATGGAGATCGGGGTGACCAAAGTCCCTCGCTTATTACTCTCTCACCAAAAGATTCTAAATGAATTCCAGCGTTTCTGTAGTTTTATGAGCTGGTGCCTCGCCTTTTTTGGAATCGTGCGTTACGTTCTTCAGCACGTAACAGTGCAAAGAACTGTTCGATGATGTCCCCTGTATCGTTCAGTAGTTACACTTTTCGTTAAGAAGAGTGATCCAACTATCCTTCTTCGCAAGACCATCCTCCTATTTCCTGACCATGAAGGGGTTGCTGATGGAGACTATTTGGATTATGTGTATCTCAAATGTTCTTATTCTGTCCGTTAAACCCGCGGAGGTGGGACTAGTTCGGAAATATATTCTTGGCGAACTTTTAAACCGTTTCTTCAAATCATCCTTTTCTTATCATCTACAGAGTCAGTCTCCAGAAATCGCTCTATTAGGTCGAGAAACTGCTTTGATTTATAAGGGAATACAAAGGACATCAAACAGCAACAGACCGGCTGGTCCCTACGAGGCTGTATTTTAAAAGGAAGGTTAAAAGATGCAAGTCAATTTAAGACGAGTGAAAGTTTTAAAGCAAAGCAAAGAAGAGAGGTTGAAAGGAAGGAAAGAAATTTAAAGATAAAGTGATGCTTTCACATGTACAAATTTACGTCCATACTCTTCTTGACACTATTGGAAGAGTTTTGTCAAAATACACTTCCAACAATAAACACACATATAGTTGTTTTTTTTTTTAAATTAAACTCAACTACTTGCCATAACTTCATAATATAGTCTATTTTAAGTTGAGGCGTATTCCTAGTTAGGATAACCTATGCATGGGCATAGCCAAGGACCTAGCCTATTCTAAATTCGGGTGCATTTAGAATTATTAGGCTAAACTTTTTTATTTGATAACAAATTTATCATCCTGTTTTGAGTTGCGTGACTTTTGGAACCCCCTTTATATATATATATATATATATATATATATATATATATATATAAACTTTTGGTTAGCTTCCGCCCGAATTGTTCATTCTGACGAAGGTCACGCTTTTCACTCCACCTTAGACCTACAGTTTAACGTGGAATCCGAACCACGCCCCATCAGCAGCCCAGCGTCTTAACCACTAGGCCACCTAGGGTACCCATTTATCTACCAACCACTTTAATTATTGTGTGGAAGGATGAACAGCTGGGTTTGCTGCGCGCCGGCTGCCGTCGGGTTTCGAACCCGAGGTCGATGGATTCGTAGTCAGCGACACTAACCACTACACCACCGAGGCGCATATATATATATATATATATATATATAGTGTGTGTGTGTTTATTTTTCTTGGCAACGATTTTCTATTATTCAGATTTACATTATAAGAGAATGGCATCTTTTTATAAATTAATGCTTATATCTTCTGCACCGAATTGAGATTCCTTATTACGGCTTCCCATGGTGCAGTAATTCTTTATTAGGTTATAAATGTTTTAACAAAGCTTTATGTTCTTGACGGAAAGACATACGGTAGGAGGGTGTGGCTACTCTGTGTGTGTGTGTGTGTGTGTGTCGGTGCAATCGGTGGTAGGATTGTTTTTTTTTTTTTATTTAATGCATATATGATTTTGGCTTTTATATATTTAAATTTGTTGTACGGCGCAAAAATGGAAATGTTGTGTACGTTTCAAGTATTCAGAAATGCGTCTCGTTTTGTTCATACTGTAAAGAACTGAAATTATTGATTAGCTTCACGGATTTAATTTTATTAAAGAAGCTATTTGTGAGGGGGGGGGGTATTCGCTATATCGCATCAAACTAAGTCAAGGTTTATGGATTAGAGAGAGGTTATTTTAGTTTGGGAATCTGCATTTCAATAAAATGAAGCGAAATAACTGTAAAATGATTTATTGATTTTTAATTATTTAACTCTTTGCGAGTTGCCAATTAATTAATTAAGATTTTATGAAGGACATTTCTTTAAAAATACAAGGTGCTTCAAAAAAAATGTTACAACTTAATGTGTGGGGGGTGCTTCAAAAATATATTTTAATACTGTTCAAAATGCTATACTAGTATTTCAATACTATTTCATTATTAAAAACAAGCAAATAAACACACGAATACTTAATAAACAAAAAAAAACACGCACTATAAGTGGTAAGCAGTGACGTATCTACGCCATATAAATGGTAAAAAATTTTGAAGCACCCTGTACAGTGCAGAAATAGTTATCTTGCGAGTGTGTAATATGATGAGGAAAAGAACAGAAGCGAATCGAAGGCAAACAAACGAAAGTAGACCAAACATTGCGGGTAAAAACGCGTAGAAACGTGTAGAAATGAAGAGTAGTGAGCTCAACGAAGCGTGGTGAGCATTCAGACGATTAATCCTATCACAATCCCATTTTTAAAATAACTTAAGTTCTACACGAAACCGAATGTCATCCCTCAACCCCCATTTTATATATATATATATATATATATATACAGGGTGTTTCAGGTCGACCCTAGAAATATGAAAAAGAACCACTTCATATTAGTTACGGAATTACTGACAAACTTCAAATACAAACTACAAATTGGCGGAATCCTTTATTAATTAAGCCTAAAATCCTACTTGTAAACTTAATGCTTTTTTTAATGCAGGGAGGGGCTAAAGGCGAATAACGCAAAAGCGTCCCCCCCCCCCCCCCCCAAGACAAGAAGGAGAGCCAAAATCAAGGTTCAGGGTTTCGAGATGCCTAGACACTGCGTTTTGAAAGTTTGGAGGTCATAGACAGGGGAAAAGAGGATTCAGAAAGATTGTGACAGAGTTCACCGGTTGAGTAGATGAAAGATTGAAAGTACCGATTAACCCTTGCGTTAGAGAGTTGGACAGAAAAGAATGAGAATATGTAGAAAGTCTGGTCTGCGGTGCTCTCCTTAAAGGAGAGGGCATGCAGTTAGAGAGTTCAGAAGAGCAATGTCCGTTATAATAGCGATAGTAAAGAGAGAGTAAGGCAACATTGCGGCGAAGAGAGAGAGATTGAAGACAGTCAGTTAGAGGCGGGGAATTGATGAGACGAAAAGCCTTTGATTCCACCAGGTTAAGTAAGCTGTGTGGGTTGAACCACCCCACACATGAGAAGCATACTCCATACAGGGGCGAACAAGACCCCTGTACAGAGACAGCAACTGAGTGGGGGTGAAGAAACCGCGGAGGCGGTACAGCACACCTAACCTTTTTGAAGCTGTTTTGAAAAAAAGAGTATATGTGATCTTTCCAGGAAAGATCACGAGAAAAGAAAATGTCAAGAATGTTAAGAGAAGAGGAGGGATTGAGTTGTGTTGTTGTAGGTAATGGGATAATCGTGTGGAAGATTGTGACGAGTAGACAGATGGAGGAACTGAGTTTTTGAGGCATTGAAAGCCACAAGGTTTTTTCTGCCCCAATCAGAGTTAGCAGGGAAGATCAGAGGTCAGGTGCTCCATAGCTGTACTACGCGAATCATGGAGTGACTGTTGAGGGGGACGCTTTGGGAAGCGGGTGACGAAGTGAAGATGGAATCATCGGCATAGGAGTGAATAGGCCAAGAAGTGCGAATTAAAAGATCATTAATAAATAAAAGGAAAAGAGTGGGTGACAGGACAGAACTCTGAGGAACACCACTGTTGAGAGCCTTAGGAGAAGAACAGTGGCCATCTGCAATCGCAGCTATAGATTGGCCAGAAAGGAAATTAAAGATGAAGGCAAATATAGAAGTACAGAAACCGAGGAGGGCAGTTTGGAAATTAAAGATTTGTGCCAGACTCTTTCAAAAGCTTTTGATATGTCTAGCGCAATAGCAAAAGTTTCACCGAAATCTCGAAAGGAAGATAACCAAGAGTCAGAGAGATGTGCAAGAAAATCGCCTGTCGAGGGTCCCTTGCGGAACCCATACTGACGAGCTGAAAGAAGATTGTGAGAAGAGAGGTGTTTAAGAATCTTCTTATTAAGGATAGATTAAAAACTTTAGAAGCGAGAAATGAAAGTAATTGGACAATACTTGGAGGATTGAGAGCGGTCACCCTTCTTTGGGACAGGCTGAATGAAAGCGAACTTCCAGCAGGAAGGAAAAGTACCAGATGAGAGACAAACACGAAAGACTTTGCCTAGGCAGGGTGTCATCACTGAAGCACACTTCTTAAGAACAACAGGAGGAAACACCATCAGACCGTACACCTTCCTAAAGTTGAGCCCAGATAGGGCAGAAAAAACATGTTTAGAAGAGATTCTAATTTCTGACATAATAAAGTCGGAGGGGGAGGAGATGGATGAACAGCACCAGAATTGTCCATGGATGAGTTCGGACCGAAAGTTTGGACGAAGAGTTCAGCTTTGTCAGGAAAAGGGACGGCAACTGAGCCATCAGAATGGAAAGAGGAGGGAAAGAAGAGGAAGTAAAGTTGTTGAAGATCTTTTTAGCTAGATGCCAGAAAGAACGAGAAAAATTAGAATTGGATAGATTTTCACATTTTTGTTTGATGAAGGAATTTTGGTGGGTCGAAGAACACATTCTGCATGATTCTGGGCAGAAATATAAGCTGAGTGAGAGTCAGAAGTTGGATGGCGACGGTACCTTCTGAAAGACTCTTCTCTCTTTTGAATAGGAAAGTTAAACCAAGGTTTTTTTGCGTTAGTTGTATAGAATATGGAATGTACAACACGTCCAAGAGAATCACCTCCGTGATGTGCTCAGCACACTCGGAAAGACCCGGCCACAGAAGCAGTAATCATTCCATGGGAAATCACAGAAGTACTGGCTAAGGGCCTCCCAATCAGCGGCGCCAAAGTGCCAAAGGCGGCGCCTCTTGGGAGGATCCAAAGTCCGAATTGGAGCGATAGGACAGGAAACAGATATAAGATTGTGGTCGGAGTTGCCCAACGGAGAAAATGTTTTACAGAGTAAGCAGAAAGATCAGAGGTAAGAAATAAATCCAGAATGTTGGGCTTATCTCCAAGGTAAGCAGAATACCTGCTACAAAACACTTTCTCCGCAATATTTTTTGAATTAGTAAGGTAATTCTCTCTACCTTCGTTTAATTTCTTCAGAATTTTCTATATAATTAAAGGTTACCATCTTTGTCCTTGCTGGTCATATCGTTTAATCTACGAGGGCCACTCAATATATTTTACCCCACCTTTTTTTTTTTTCTTTCCAAGTTTCCTTGTAAGTTCCAGAAATTTTGTACACAAGTAGTTACATGCCTTTTTTACAAGTTTTATTTTTCCACATAGTCTCCATCCTTTTCTACGGCTTTCCTCCACCTCGAAACAAGGGCCTTTATTCCTTGCTGGTAAAAGTCCGCTGGGTTCCGCTGGAGCCACCTCTTAACCTCCTCAACAACCTTATCGTCACTCTGAAACTTTCTTCCACGAATAGCATCCTTCATTAGCCCAAACAAATGGAAGTCTGAAGGTGCCAGATCCAGGCTGTATGGAGTGTGGGGTAACACAGTCAAGCTCACTTTTGTGATGACCTCTCTTGTTTGCAAACTGTTGTGTGGTCTTGCTTTATCGTGCAAAAGAAGAACGTCTTCCAGTTTTCTCTCCGGTTGAACTCGCTTTATACGTCTCTGGAGTCTCTGTATGGTAGAAATATATGCCTCTGAGTTGATTGTTTGTCCTTTCTTCATAATGTCCACCAGAATCACCCCTTTCATGTCACAGAAGATGATGGCCATAACCTTTCCTGCAGAGGGATCCATTTTGAACTTTTTCTTGCGTGGGGAGTCTGCGTGATGCCACTCCATGGATTGGCGTTTTGTTTCTGATTCAAAGTGATGTACCCAAGTCTCATCCCCAGTCACAATTCGTGAAAGGAAATCATCCCCTTCTGTCTCATATCGAACCAACGACTCGGAAGCAATTTCTTTTCTTTTGGGCTTTGTGATCTTCAGTCAGTTGGCGAGGAACAAACCGTGAACAGACTTTTGAGTATTCCGGTTGCTGAATTATCATATTCACACTTCCTTCACTAATTCCTAGCTCCAGTGATAACTCCTTGTATGTGACGCGCCGATTTGATCTAATGATGCTGTTAGTTAGCACGTTGCACAGTGTGAGATGTGACAGCCGATGCCGGGCGACCGCTGCGTGGCTCATCATCGAGGCTGGCTCTCCCTCTCTTCAATGATCTCGCACGTTTAGACCAGCGTGCAACTGTGCTTCGATCAACAATAACATCTCCGTAAACGTTTTGTAGACGTTTGTGAATATTTCCAACTGTTTCCTTCTCTGCGGTTAAGAACTCGATAACAGCTCTGTTTACGACGCACATCACTGTCAGACGTCATTTTCGAAACTGCGTTAACCATCGGTTTTATACAAGGGCGTTTAAAAGCGGTTTTATACAAGGAGAGGAGGTTCAAATTCGAAAAATCTGGTTATGTGAAGCGCAGGAAGTTCAAACTTACGGCCCAAAAGACATTTCAGCCCCATGGCCTATTATTTAGTTAAGAAAAAAGGGTGGGGCAAAATATATTGAGTGCCCTTAGTATTTGCACAATAATTTACCAGGTTTTCAGGTGAATTCTTTAATACCTCATTGACATTGGGAATATTACGTTCTGGAAAACATTCCCCTGCAGGTTTTCCTTCCCTTTTGAAAACTGTCTTGAATACTAATTAGTTCCCCAACCATGGTAAAATTACACGTTATCTTTTCATCTAAACTACCAAGTATTTTATACCTGTTATTAGGTGCTACATGATCTGCTTTCTCTCTTACGTCAATCCTATTCCTTCACTGGCCTTTAATTTTGTGCCATTTTCTCAGACCTAAATTTAGTAGAACCTGCATCCTTGTCACTCGTATTACTATTCCCTACCTTTGGCTCAGTTTCAAGTCTAACATCTGCAGTAACATCAGCTAGGGTTACTGACACTAACTCTAACCTCAGTAGAATTTAAATTACGGTTTTCTATATTTGGCTTGATTTCTTCTTACATTATCATTTATTGGGCCAACTAAATAAGGCCTTCTTGCCCCTGTACCTGCTGTCTTATTAGGCCTTGCTCTGAGTATATCCTTAATCCTATTTAAACAGTTACTACGAAACCACAGAATATTTGGGGGCTTCATACCCGTGTACACTTGTTCTGTAATTTTGGTGCAAGTTACGCGATACCAGTTATCACAACTATCACGTGTTACTTACGACGTTGTCCCTCTTCCTAACTTCCTTCTTACAAACCTTACCGAAAGATAATTTATAACAAAATCCGAAACTCCTCTCATTTTTAGTTAGCTTTTTTCTCTTCTGCCATCTTGTTTGGAAGGATAATTAAATTACTGCGAAAAACATCAACTTAACTTATATTAAAATATTTATTACTATATAATTTAATATGTAATAAAATATAGGATTAGTAAATAAATTAAGCATATAGACTTACAATTTTTTAAAGGTTAATTTGGTAATATTTAGTTTTTAATAATATACTTCTAAATCATGCCAGTATGCCCTTGAGTAAAAGCTTAGTTTTTACTCCATACGCTAGGTGGTGTCTTATATTCATTCGGTGGGATAACGCACTAAAATAATGGAAAATATCAAGTTTCGTATTTTGTTTTATGTACGCGTATGTTGTGTATATATATATATATATAATCTTTGCTTACAGTCACAGTCAAAAAAGATCTTAAACATTTATTCTTCAACTCTCTTCATAATTTAAAAATTCTAGGGTCTGGGCCCTAGGCTATCTCTTGGTTGGTATGAACTACTGGGGCCTAACTAGACTAATCAAGCTTAGAACTAGACTTCCACTGAATGGATCCCTGGATCTCATTAAGTACTAAAATAAATTAAGCTTAAAGCTTTTGGAATTGAGCTTTTATCCCTTATGTAAGAAATACAGTGAACTAAAATATACCGAATTACTACAACAGTCATTTCATAATTAGTAAAAATTATGGAGCACAGCAAAGAAATGTCCTTTCACTTCCATACATGCAATGCGGACAGAAATATACACGCAAACAGTTTTTTATTATGTTCTTAATTAAACAAATAAAATTGGAGGGGTCATACTGGATTGCAGCGCACTTGTCCGTTCGTCCGTCTGTTTGTCACACTTTCTTGTGACCAATCAACATAAATTGATAATGTCACACACGCACACACGCGTGGATCATGACAAGATGATGTGTCCTGAGCAAAGGCTAAAGTCCTAAATAGATATCTAATGTGAAATGGAGTTTTTCGTGTCTGGGATATAAATTTTGAAACGCTCAACCAAAATTAATGGAACTTCATACGCATATGGATCGTGAATAGGCGATGTGTCATGACCAAGAATCGGTCACAAATAGAGGTCAAAGGTCAAGTGGAAGTCCATGCCATAACTTTGGAACCGCTCTATATAAATTGATGGAACCTCGTACATGTATGGATCATTACAAGACAATACGTTTTTAACAGGCCTTAGGTCACCGCATCAAAGGAAGGCTACAAATAGGTCAAAGATCAAATAGAGGTACTGATGACGCTTCACACACGCCTGAATCAAGAATCAAGTTGTTGTTGCGCCAAAGGTCAAGGTCATAAATAGAGAAGAGGACATTGATGTCTTTCCGACATAGTTCTTGTTAAATTTATCAATAAAAGTGTTAAGTATTTTTTAATATGTAAATACGAATAACAATTTATTACAATTTATCACAACACTGAAATAAGTATATTTGCATTCTGGGTAGGTCCGGACGTGTCCCAGGATCTCAGGTTGCATTACTAATTAGTATTATTATTACTAATATATATATATATATATATTATTATATATATATATATAATTCACAGCCAGATCGAAAAACCTCTGTGCCTTTTACATTTAGTTCATCGCGTGATGAACTTTTTATATATATATATATATATATAAAACCGCGAAATGAGGAATCATCGCATGGAACATCTGAAAGGTGTATATATATATATATATATATATATATATATATATATATATTTATTAAGTAAATTATTCAATTTTAATATTTCATCGATTGTAAAGTGCTTTATTTTTAGCGCATATTTTATATATTTATATAATATATATATATATATTATAACTGCAAACACGCAGTATAATTAACGTAAAGAACGACGCTTTGTATAGGAGAATTATCCGCGCAAGATGAGAGCGAAAGAACGAAACAAATGAAAAAATGAGGTAACCACCCGGGAATCGAACCCGGGATCTTCCGATTGCCGGTCAGATATGATAACCATCATCTTGCGCGGATAATTCTCCTATACAAAGCGTCGTTCTTTACGTTTATATATATATTATATATATAAAATCGTGGAATTGGTTTTTTGGCTAATGGTAATTGTGTTTGCGAAAGTCGTCCTCGTGGGTTTGTTCATATTTCCTACAACGTTTCGTAAACTTTTGAAAACATTTTGAAAGTAGTGATGCGTTGGACGTCTGGCCGTGCACAGTGCGGACTTTCAAAAGTTTTGTTAAGAGTTATATTTATGGCGAATTGTAATTTTCCCATGCTGGCGACGAGAATATGTTGCGTTAATTCCATTATTTTGCCTCCAAACTAACAACCGGTTACACTATATGATAGTGGGTACCCTTAACATGGGATCCAAAATGGAGGAGTGCCACCCATCCATTTGAGACCGAGTTTACGACAAGGACGCGACGTTTGCCTCTTGAGTAAACAGTAAAATTAGTATTATCGAAGGATATCCTTTCCGATTGTAAAATATTGACAACAAAGAAGTGATAGAAAAAATATCTTTAAAATCTCTGGCCTTCTGTTACCTTTTTAACTGACGGGTCGGTGACGCGACGTACAGGGGCAACTCGAGGCGAGCGATGGGGATTTATTGTGGACATTGAAATGTATGAAACGCGTAGAGCAAACTGCGTGGGTTTGAGGGTACACGCGCACGAACTTGTCAGAAATACATCCGTGACGCGCCAGTCAAGATATTTTGGTTCTTTATTATTTTAGTGTGTGCAGTTAATATATATATATGTAGTTAATACATACTGCGTGTGTGTATATATATATATATATATTATATACTGTGTGTATATATATATACGAATCCACCGCCTCGGGTTCAAGACCCAGTAACGGCAGGTAGCGCGCAGCAAACCCAGCTGTTCATCCTTTCACACACAAAAAAATTGTTTGGTAGATAAATGGGTACCCTGGGTAGCCTTGTGGTTAAGATGCTGGGCTGCTGATCGGGAAGTCGTGAGATCGAGTCCGGGCGAGGACTTTGTAATTTCTGACCGCCCGTGGTGGGACGTGGTTCGGATTCCACATTAAACTGTATGTCTAAGGTCGAGTGACAAGCTTGACCTTCGATCAGAATGAACAATTCGGGCGGAATCAAAACCAAGGTAACCAAAGTAATAAAACCCTCCTAAAGCTCCTAAAGAAGAGGCCTTCAACGTGGGCGGTAGCGCCCGCCAGGCCGCCAGTGGGCGTTTTGAAGTTTTAGGTGAGCGCTACAAAAGTAAGTGAAGTTCAAATTTTAAAATTGAAAGATAAAAAATTAAATTTTATGAAAAGTCCAGTATATTATGTGCGTGCGCGCGCACATTTTTAGCTGCAAAAAGCAGCTCTACAACTGATCGTGTCTCTTCTTATGCAGCAGCCAAAATAGGGAACTTAAGATGGATCTATAGTAGCTTTATTTTAATATTTGTATACTATATGAATAAAATATGTTTAGAATTTTAATTTTTTAGTAATTATTAAGTTAATATGGTTTAGGTGGGCGGTGAACTTATTTCAAATGACAAAATATTGTAAAAGTGGGCAGTGAAGCAAAAAAGGTTGAAGACCCCTGTCAGACCTAAAGCATTGGAAAGGACATATGGCACCGTCCTCAAGAAACATGATTTCCTCAGGGGAAGAATACCATTCCGAAACAAAAAGGAGGAAGTTCTTATGAAAGATGGATATGCAACCTTTTGACTTATGACGTCTCTGGAAAAACTGACCTCGTGTTCGTAGAGAAACGTCTTAATTCACAAGGTTACATATCTATCTTAGATAAGAACCTCAGGTCTTTGTTTCGGAATGGTATTCTTCACCTGCCCTGAGGACATCATGTTTCTTGAGGACGGTGCTGCATGTCCATTAGGGCGGCTCGTTTTTACACTTTTTTCGATATTTGATTGGGGGTAGTGCGGAAAAGTTGCGATTTGGAGAAAATAAAGTGTGTAAAATTTTTTGATCTACGTCAATACCTTCCGGTGGCGGCGAGTCCTTAAAAATCGAAAAATAGGCCTAAAAACACAAAAATTTTATATAATTTTTATATAATGTTCATTGTTCAATGACTGCTATTAATTTATTCAAGCCTATAATAGTGTTCTCAGGGTTGTTTGCACAGAAATATACCGGAATTAACATTTGTATAACATCTTGTTAAAACTTGCTTTAAATCAATATTTTGGATATTTTAAGGCTAAGACGCCACCGGAAGTTATTAACAGATTGTGCTGAAATTTTATTGTTTATTTTGTAAGTCTTTAAAACCATTTTCCAGTCTACCCCGTTAGGCCTATTTTTCGATTTTTAAGGACTCGCCGCCACCGGAAGGTATTGACGTAGATCAAAAAAATTTTACACACTTTATTTTCTCTCCAAATCGCAACTTTTCCGCACTACCCCCAATCAAATATCGAAAAAAGTGTAAAAACGAGCCGCCCTAATGTCCATTTCGTTGGTTTAGGAGATGGTTTTTTTTATTATGACGGATATATATATATATATATATATATATATATATATATATATATATATATATATATACTTTTCTCTGATGCGTTACTGAAGAATTTCTGCCAAATTTGTTCCTATGACCTGAAACCATACCTGCCAGGAAAAGGGAGTAATATTCAACTTGCTGAGATACTCCTAAAAACTTTTAATACGAAAGGAAATTTTAGCATCAAAGTTTTCCAAAATGAACCAGATGATAAAGGTTAAGACTTGAACATAAAAAGTACACACACACACACACACAGTGTGTGTATATATATATATAAAAAAGGTTTTGCTTCCGTCCGAATTGTTCATTCTAAAGGAGGTCAAGTTTGTTGCCCCACCTTAGACCTACCGCTTAACGTAAAATCCGAACCACGACCCACCAGGAAGGTCAGAAATTACGAAGTCCTCGCCCGGACTCGATCTCATGACTTCCCGATCAGCAGCACATCGTCTTAAACGCGGGGCAGGGTTCCCAAAACTTTGGAAAATCCTGGAAAAGTCTGTCTGGAAATTTTTTTTGACCTGGAAAGTCCTGGAAAATGGTCAAAAGTCAAAAAGTTCTGAAATTTTGTCAGCTATGTCATCTGGCGGAATTTCAGTATCAGCACTACGCTGTCTTCTAATTTGCTGAGATGTCTAAATCTGGAGCCCGGAGGCTGGGAGCCATCGCAACATAAAGTGATTAGCTCTACTTCTACCATTCCTAGATAATTCCGTTGATACGCTTATCTTTCCTATCGTGTTGATAAGTATAATTATTATTATTATAGAGCTTCACAGTCTGCAATTCTAAAACTTTGGCATTTACCTTTATAAGTGGTTAAGAATTTAGTCTTGGAAAAGTCATGGAAGATGAATTTCAAATTTGCGCGGGAACCATGACTGGGTTATCTAGAGTACCCATTTATATACCAAACATCTTTTTGTACGGAAGAATGAATAGCTGGGTGAGCCAAGCCCCGCCTGCCCTCGCCAGGAATGGAACCCGCGTTCGGTGGATTCGTTGTCAACGATGCTAACCACAACTTACCACCGAGGCGCATCCATATATAAAAAAGTGGCGGCTCGTGGTAATTTTACTTACGCATGCAGTCACATGCATTACAGTGTAGTACATATTAGATAAGCTGTATTTTGTCTTTTATGGTATTCTTATGAGTTATGTAGTAACCGAGGATAGAACCAATATTATATTAATAATATTAATAATAATTTTAACTTTATTTTTTTAATTTAAATAATAATTTTACATTCATTGAGTATATTATTTACGCATGCAGTGCATGCTTTGCATTCATTAAGAAGCCGCCCCTGAATTATTATATATATATTATAATATGATATTGTGTATGTGTGTGTGTCATAAAATATGAACGTAAGCGCTGTTACATTGCTTTCGTAAGGAGGTTCATTTATTCTTCGGCATATTTTTTTTTGTGCTTGATCTTGCAGCCAAACTTAACAAGAAGCGTAAAACAAAACCAACAGCTTTGCTTCCTTGTCTCTTCTCGCTCGCATTAAGGGAATTCATTGACCAATTAACACGTCCGTACTCGTTCGCAGCGATACGGACCGGACAGATAAACAAACAAGGCGTGAGGCGGTGCGAGCAACGTTCGCGCCTTCATCGCTATATAAATACAATCGCCATGACTGCTGCTGCTGCTGCTGCTACATCGCTTCAGGCGTACGGCGGGCAACAACATATTGTCCGTCTCCGGATGAACGGAAGAGCCAAATGGCCGATACAATTAATTTTATCAAATGGGGACTATTTTATTGCTTGCTTCGAATGTGTGTGTGTGTGTGTGTGTGTGTGTGTGTGTGTTGTGTGTGTGCGAGAGAGAGAGAGAGAGAGAGAGATTTCGTTATTGTAAGTTTTACAACGAGAACGGGTTGGAACATTATACACACAGTATACAGGGTGACGCAAAAGTCGCGCACCATAGAAATTTTCAGTGTTGACTGGTGTTATTTTTTTCTTTTAACTAGGGGGATGGCTGCGAAATTAACAATTTCGATTTGTAGTACCTGGTATTCCATATATTAAAACCACGCTCACCCTCTCGTCTGTTGTTAATTTCGCAAAAAATAATATAATATATATTATAATATAAAATATATATATATTAGTCAACACTGAAAACTCATATGGTGCGCGACTTTTGCGCCACCCATATATATATATATATATATATATATATATATATACCGGGTGGGCCAAAAAAACTATTACCCAACTTTTGAAAAAAAAATTGTGGCTCACCCTGTATATTTACCTTACTGCTGAGGCCGTATGTTGTACCCATACTTTTACTCTTTCAAAGGCTGCCTTTGAATCTAGATTCAACGCCCCAGGAGTAGAGGTACAGGCTCACAACTGGAGGGAGGTACGTATCAGAATATGGTGCTCAATTGAAAGGCAAAGTCAGCAACTGATACTTTCAGATGACAGTCAGTTTCTCCATAAATAATTAATTTTCCTAATTTTTACACAAAATAATTAATTTATTTTCTTTTTCATTTCAGACCATCATTCTGCTATAGTTGGTGAATAAGTTATAATGAAATATTCTTTGGAAGATGAAGTATTGATATTGAACCTGCGTAAGGAGAAACACTGGGGTGCAAAATGAATGAAGAAAGAGTTTCCAAATAAACGATAGACGGTACCTGGACTTCAATATCTCTGAAACAAAATCGATATCACAGGGTCGACCAAACGAAAAGGTAGTGGAAGGTCAAAAACATCACGTACTGAGGAAAATATTCACACGGTTTCATCCATGATATGCAGTCGAGAAGAACGGCCCAACATCCACAAGTCCGTTAGAGAAATTTAAAAAACTACTGGTATTTCTCGCTCTAGTGTTCGTCGTATAGTAAAAGATGATCTGGGTCTTAAATGTTTTAAAAGAGTCGAAGTTCATAAGCTCTCTGCATCAAATAAGCAAGCAAGAGTTGAAAAATGTCGTGCTCTGTTAGATCGATTCCCAAACAGTAAGTGTCGAAAATATGGTTCAGCGACGAGAAGACCTTTACGGTTGCTTCAACAATAAACACACAAAATGACCGAGTTTATGGAAGACAGGACAAAAAATCTATCACTCTAGATCGACTTTGCAGGGAATGTCCACATTTTTCTCAAAAAGTCATTGTTTCCATCTTTATTTCAAAGTTAGGGAAGTCAGAGATTGTTTTTGTTGATCAAAATGCCAAAATCACTGCTGCTTATTACCAAGAAAAAATCCTTGATGCGGTACTGCCGTCGATAAGGAAGAAGTCAAGGTTGCAAACGTGCATTGATAATGGAGGAGGGCACATTCCGCATAATCTTGGACTCAATTAGGTAACTATATAGAAACAAAGTTTTTCTACCCGTGTCTGTATAATAGCGAATTACAAAATAATGGTTACAGTTAGCAAAAATCCAACTTCAGCACGAGATAGACCATGACATTCTATACAGGACATATATTGATTGTAGAAATAACGTTTGATAAAGGTAAAATTATATTGTTAAAAATCAGGGTAATAGATTTTTTGGCCCACCCTGTTATATATATATATATATATATATATATGAATAATTAAACAGGTGACGTAAATGATGCACACCAGCAAGAAAAAATTAAAAGCGATCCCAAGGCTCTTCGTGTATACTACAATAGTACACTTCATCAGGGAATGAAAGGTGAAGGCAAGAAGCCGAATATATATATATATTTTGTAATTCGCCTCGGTGGTGTAGTGGTTAGCGTCGCTGACTACGAAGCCATCGGCCCCGGGTTCGAGACCCGGCGCGCAGCAAAACCCAGCTGTTCATCCTTCCACACAACAAAGAAAGTGGTTGGTAGATAAATGGGTACCCTAGGTGGCCTAGTTGCGTGGTTCGGATTCCACGTTAAACTGTAGGTCTAAGGTGGAGTGAAAAGCTTGACCTTCGTCAGAATGAACAATTCGGGAGGAAGAAAAACCAAGGTTTTACATATATATATATATATATATATAATCACGCGTGTTTTTTTGTATAATACAAAATTACTCTCACCAGGATTCCGACCCAAGACTTCTTGAGTAGGAGTCGCGAGCACTACCATCACACTACAAGAAAGTAAAACCACACAGTTTGGCACATACTGTATATAAGAAATCGAGGAAACTCGTGACGGTTTTGCGTCCAGAGGCGTTTTAACATATTAAACCACCCCCAATCGAAGTAATGGTTATTATTTAATGGAGTACCATAGATAGAATAATACACATGAACATGCGTGCTTTTGTTCATATATATATATATATATATATATATATATATATATATATATCTATATCTTATCTATATCTATATATATATATTAGGTTGTGCTATGTTTTACCTCATAGTAATGTGGTGGTAGTGCTCACAACTTGTACTCAAAAGTTCCGGGTTCATACCCAATCCTGGTGGGGTAATTTCCTAATATACCTTTCAAATGTTGCGTGCGTGATTCCTCATTTGACGAAGGTCAAGCTTGTCGCCCCTCCTCTCGAGTTGGCCTGGTGAAGTAGGGAGTTGGTTTCTTGTACTCTCCACCTCACATAGCCAGGTACGCCCGGCTCATCGGGGATTGTTCTGAGCCCATGCGTCTTGGGCAGCTGATTAATCATTATATATATATATATATATATATAACATAAAAAGAGTGAGAGTGAGTTGGAGGAAGAGATTATCCTGACTGTGAATCAGAGACTGCGAAAGAAAGTCAAGCTTTTCCTGTCAAATAAAATCATTTGCATTTCCATTTCATGTAAGATTTACATTTTGAAGGAACTCAAGATTCGCGACTTATCTTTTACCAAAATGAAATATGCATAAATATATAAATTACTTTATTTATGGAAGTTTGGGAATGGTCATATTTAGATTAATGAATTTCTGCTGAATATATATGCGCATGATGTGAAGTTAGGCATTCTTGTGTTTGCGGCATTCGTAGTTATGTATTTGGTATATATATATATATATATATATATATATATATATATATATATATATATATACTTGAGAGTTAAATATGTGCTCATTTATAAACCTGTTTTCTCTGTGAGGTAGTACTGAAATAAAATGGGTTAATATATCTCTTTAAGGGTCGATTTATTGGTTTGTATGTAGTAAATTAATTAGGTAGATAGTGAGCTTTTTCTTTGTTTTTCGTACGTCGTTCGAAACGGGTTAATTATGTTGAACACTCTTCAGATAGTGTACAACATTGGGTTATAAATTAGCTGGCGTTGCGCGCACGTGATAGCATGTTAAGAGGCACTGAGCGTCAGACACGCAGAGGGCGTAGAATGCCCACTAACATTCGTGGAATGATAGAAGGATCAAGAGACAATTCAGTATAGGCGCCTCATAGGAGAAACCACAGAAGTCATTAAGGATCCGAAGAGAGCATTACACGGAGCCCCTTCCTCCTCTTCCTCCTCCTCCTCTTCCCTTTCCATTTCCCCTTAAGGGTGATCAATACCCTTCGAATATCTCCTTCCTCACCCCCGCCTCACGCCCGTAATCGTGATGATCCTCCAAGGCACTGCCAAAGCTTCATAAAAGGCGGTCATTTATTACGGCGAGCGATGCTTATACGGTTTCCTCGTTCCCCAAAAAGACTTCATTTTTCTCCCTTACTTTGGAGTCCCTCCCTCCCTCCCTCGTCTTTACCCCCTTCTCCTCCTTGGCTCCATTAAGAGGGGAGAAGCGCAATGGGCGATGACATCCGGACCTTCATACAGTGTCAGACCGTATTAGCGCCGACCTGTATCGCTCTTTCGTGTCTTAATACCGTCATTATTATCTTTTAGCGCTTCATCCCCCGAAATTCATTCACTTTTTATACGTATAAACGTCCGAGTTACGGTTTCTCTTATTACTTAAAAATCATTTGTGCTTTCGTCTTAACGGTCATATTTTGATAAAGCGCAACACTATAAAACTGCACTATACGATACTTGGGCTGTAAACATATTTGAAAAGTTTAACAGTTTTACAAGTTTCCACCTCCTCGAATTTCATGTTTTCTTATATATATTTGCGTTGAAATTCTGACGTAAACAAGAACAAAGGAGGAAAACGCTAAAACATTTAAAAGGAAAATATCAAAGTAAAAATAACAAGCATTATAAGAATAGAAAATTATAAAGGAAAAGACAAAAGAATTCTTGGAATTATAACTCCCAAAACATTAGGGTAGAATCCAGCCTGGAAAACCCCCGGCAGCCACGCCCTCCGACTCAGCTTTGTTTCTTTAAATAATATACTTTTACCGCATGAATTCTTAATTATGTTTGTTTACCTTTATTATCGTAGCAATGAGAAAAATATCGTCGCAATGAGAAAATTGTTTGCCCAATATAAACTATTGATTCTTTATACTTTTTTTCTTATTTTCGTTCTTTTGGTCAATTGGCTTTTTTTTTCTTGACGCCAAGTACGCATAATGGGCATTAATATTTTATTCTTACAGGTGTTCGTTTTATGTTACAGCAGCTACGAGAATAATAGGGGGACCAGTTGTCATAAAAACCACCTTGTACTATACCAGTGAAGGAATATGTAAAAATAAAGTACTATTTTCTCTTATATATTGTTAACGTTCTTTTGTTGATGTAAATTCTCGTTAGTGTGATTTTAAAGGCGTGAAATAAATTTTGTGCAAATAATCTTAACTTAAAAAAATTAATAAATAAATGAAAAAAATCTGTGACACGCTCTTTTATACCTAATTTATATATTGAAATAGTGGTTTCGTTAACCGTAGATTTAGTTCGGCGAAATGGTCATTGTATGAGGTTTTTACCAAACTAAGCCACTTGTTTGTTTGTTGTCAGATCACACAAATAAATAAATATATATATATATATATATATAAACTCTTGTAAGACGTACATTTTTTGTATTGTTACATTGTACGAGTAATAACCATTTTGAATTAAGTCTGTTCGTATATTACATTGTAATCTAGCTAATTATTCTCACTTGGTTCTGTCTCATTATTTAGAAAAAATGTAAATGTTTTTACTCAAAGAGAACTAAATAGATGCAGCGGGAGTTCTGGTTTCTTTCTTTAAGGCAGTGTCGCCTTAGATTTTCTTTTTTTTGTGTGTGTGTGTGTGTGTGCTTCACCAGGTTTAGAAGGAAAGAGAGAGAGACTGGGAGGGGTGATTTTTTGAGGTTTCTATTTAAGCGTTTGATTAAACGACAGTCGTGGAAGGGTAGAAAACAAATCCTTACGTAATAGTCCTTCAAGATGCCTGGGACCGAACAGGAAGAGGGGTACGGGAGGGTAGTAAGGGGGATAGGGAGGAGTGGAAAATGGGGAAAGGGAGAAAAAGGTCTTTGATATAAGCTGTGATTGAATCGACTTTGCCGAAATTGCTTTTCCGTCTGTTTTGATTGGATCCTCGACTGATAGATGACGAACAGACGGACTGGATTGTAAGGGACGTGAATTGAACGCCAATAAAACCTTGATATTTATTGATAACCACCCCGTGTTATTAGGTGTGAAACCGAACGTCTAATTCTCTTAAGGAACACGCACATTTAATAAGATTACAAAATATATATAATACTAATAATAATAATTACTATATATATATATATATACAGGGTGTCCCATAAGTCCAGCATCATAGGAGAAATTCATATTTTTCTATTTCTACAAACCATAATTCATATTTTTCTCTTTCTACAGGCCATAATGTCTGTGAGCAAGGAAGAACGAATCCAGATAATTCTACTCATAGGACTGCATCCAGCCCGCAGCCAATAACACAGAGTTGTGTTAGCAGACTTGTTGCAAAGTTTAAGGAAACAGGATCCATAGAAGATAAACCACGCAGTGGACCTTCAAGGAGGTCCACTGACGATGATACAGCGACTGCTATCCTGGCTCATTTTAACAGAAGTCCCAATAAGTCTCTTCGGCGATTGTCCGCCGAGACAGGAGTGTCGAAAAGTAGCATTCATCGCATTCTTCAGGCTCACAAATGGCATCCATATAAACTTCAGATCCTACAGAAATTAAGCGAAGATAATCCCGACCGGCGGATGAAATTTTGTGAATGGGCTACGGAACAATATGCTCGGGATGCCAATTTCCCGTCCACCATTCTGTTCAGTGACGAGGCTGTTTTTTATGGAAATGGTGAGGTAAATCGACAGAACACCCGTTACTGGTCTCAAAACAACCCTCACTGGTATACCTCTTCAAAGGAACAAGGTGCATCTCGGGTGATGGTATGGTGTGGCATTTGGAAGGATCGCATCATAGGCCCCCTCTTTTTCGATGAACATGTCACTGGAGGCACCTACCTACGTATGCTCAAGGAAGAAGCATTTCCCAGTGTCTTGAACGAAGAAGGAAATTTCCCAACATGGTTCCAGCAAGACGACGCTCCTGCACATTACAGCACCCAAGTAAGGGAATACCTGTACTAACAGTTCCATGGTCATTGGATAGGACATCGAGGGCCTGTGGAATGGCCAGCTAGAAGCCCGGATCTCACGCCACTATATTTTTATCTCTGGGGCCACTTGAAAGCGCTGGTATACGCAGAGAAAATTAAGAATGTTGAACATTTGCGGCAGTGCATTATTGGGGCATGTAACACCATTACTCCTGACATCATTCACTGTGTGCTTGCTGACTGGGTATCACGTCTGAATTTGTGTATTGAAAACAATGGTGGACATATTGAGCACGTTCTGTAACTTGTTTTGCCTATTTTTATTATTTTTCCTATGATGCCGGACTTATGGGACACCCTGTATATATATATATATATATATATATATATATATATATATATATATATATGTATATATATATACAGGGTGTTTCAGGAGGAAAGGTCAGTACTTCGGGAGGTGATAGTATCGGTCATTGTGAGAAAAAAGTTCATATGAACATGTGTCTAATTCTGAATGGTTACGGAGATAGAGTTGTTTGAATCTACAAATATAAAAGCATTGTTAATGGTAATCAAGAAAGAGAAACCAATTATTGTTTCTAACATTTAATGTTTAAACATTGTCATTTTGAATGGTATCAGATACAGAAATTACAAATTTGTTACAGTTTACAAGACGTTTTCGAAAATCCCACCGTCAACCTCAATGCACTTTGCAACTCGTGTGCGAAGATCGCGTGTTGTTCGTCTGAGTTGATCTTGACGTTCCTTTATGCGGGCAGCAGCATCCAAAATGCGCGCGAGCAATTCGTCTCGTGTATCCACCTTTCTTTTGTAAACTTGACTTTTCATCCACCCCTACAAACAATAATCTAACGGAGAGAGGTCTGGAGACCTTGGTGGCCATTGAATGGGACCACCGCAGCCGATCCATCGACCAGGGAAAGTTTGATTTAGGTATTGCATCACCAGACGGGTAGAATGTAGAGGAGCTCCGTCATGCTGAAAGTACATACCAGCGCGTGTAGGTAGCCAAAGGAACATCCTTCAATAGTCCTGGCAATTCATTTTGCAGAAATTCTAGGTAACTTTGTCCTGTAAGACGATTCTCTAAAGTAACAGGGCCAATCAGCTGATCATGGCAGAGAAACGATGTTGAAAATTTGTTTCCGCAGTGGCATTTGGATTTTCGTCTGACCACCGATGAGAGTTACGAGTGTTGTTGATACCGTCACTGGTGAAAGTAGCTTCATCGGGAACAGTATTAATCGAAGCAATCGGCGATTAGCATTTACCCAATGACAAAGTTCCAGTCGCATGGCAGCGTCTCCTGGTTGAAGGACGTGTTGTACACGCTGTACATGATATGGATGCAAGCCTTCCTCACGTAATGTCCGCCTTACTCTTGTGTGTGGTACACCGAGACGTGTAGAAATTCTTCGTGAGCTAGTAGTAGGACTACGCTCCACCAACTGAAGAATGTTTTCCACTTCATCCACATCTTGTTGACCTTCACGTTCAGATGAAACATGAGCGCTAGGAAGTGTACCAATCTCACGCAGTGTGTTGAAAACTCTGGTAAACACACTTGGATCCGGAATTCTGCGGTTCGGAAACCGTCGACGGTATTCTGCAACAGCAGCTGTTGCACTTCCGTCGCAAAAACCGTAGACATACACCATATCTGCATATTCGGCATGTGTGAAGGTGTGTGGCATTCTTAACACTGCTTCAAACACCAAACAATGTCACTCACAACAGTCAGCTGTCGATTGGCTTATGTTACATGCTTACATTACAGCTTACATAGTTCAAGGTTGTAGGGGAGGGAAGGGGGAGGAAGAGCTGCGCGCGCATCAGATTCAAACAGCTCTATCTCCGTAACCATTCAGAATTAGACACATGTTCATATGAACTTTTTTCTCACAATGACCGATACTATCACCTCCCGAAGTATTGACCTTTCCTCCTGAAACACCCTGTGTGTGTATATATATATATATATATGTATATATATATATATATATATATATATATATATATATATATATATAATTTTTGTTATAAAAACCTTGAGAGTTTTAAAATTTAATATACTGTACAGGTAAATATTAAACGTATCAAAGAGGTTTTAGGTTCGGCTCGATTACGCCTGCATGAAAGAGCAGCGAAGCTTAAAGTTTAAGGGCAAAATTTAAAAAGAAAAGATAGTTCAATTGTTAATTACTCGTTTTGTTAAAATTATTTTAAGGACAAAAATTTTTAAAATTTATTTTATAAATAGAGAGTTATTCATTATTAAATATGACGTCAGTTAAAGCAAAGTAAATTGTTAAATTGTTGTATGTGGTTACGAAAATTTCAATCGGTGGTGGTGTGGTTAGCATCATTGATTACGAATTCACCGACCCCGGGTTCGATTCCTGGCGATGGCGAGTGGCGCTCGGCTCACCCAGCTGTTCAGCCTTCCATACAAAAAAAATTGGTTCGTAGATAAATGGGTACCCTGGATTGCCTAGTGGTTAGGACGCTGGGCTGCTACTAATCGGGAGGCTCGTGAGATCGAGTCCGGCCGACGACTTTGTAATTTCTGACCATCCGTGGTGGACTGTGGTTCGGATTCTACGTTAAGCTATAGGTCTAAGGTGGGGAAACGAGCTTGACGTTCTTCATTCCGAATGAGTAATTCGGGCGGAACAAAAGCAAGGTTACCAAGGTTACGTATATATGTAAGACGAAAATTCAGAACCCACTGCGAGGGTTAGCCACCTTGAGCAAACTCAATTACAAAATGGATGGAAATTTTAAAGAGGGTCATTGATTCCTATGAGTGAAAGGAGATGAACATTTCAGTATCAAAAGTGCATAAAATTTTGAGGATGAATTGCATAAAACATAAAATTCAAGGTGTGTCGGACTTAACGGAAGAGGACGCTTATAGGATAGACTTCTGCGAACAGTTTCTAGCGAAAATTGTAGATCCTATATTTTTGGAGCAGTTAACATTCTTGGATAAATTGACATTTCATCAGAACGCAAACTTGTTGCATTTCGGTAAGTAAACCATCAAATGAATTTGGTGTCATTAGAGAGACTCGTTGTGTGGTGCTCCTTCACGAACGTCAAAAGTCACCGACTCTTTCTGTTTTGAGAGGCGACTGTAAATGGAGAGTGCTAACCTTGCGCAATACTGCAGACCTTATTTCTCCCTCGCCTAACTGTCTAAAATCTTGTGGACAAGATTTTTCAACAAGACTGGGAAGTTTTATAGAATTTTTTAACCAAACTTTCCAGGAAAATGGAATGGAATGGAGGAAGAGGAAAACTTCGTGGCCACCACACTCACCCCGTCTTAACTCATTTAGACTGTTTTTACAATGTCATGCAAGAACATCGTTTACCCCACAAAGTAGTGATGGGACGATACCAAAATTTTTAACGATTCCGATTCCGATTCCGATTCCGATACCACTAAAAAGTCTCGATTCCGATACGATTCTCGATTCCGATTCTCAATATTTTTAAATATAATTCTATACTTGTTTTCCTGGAAATTGTCATATTTTACTCTGGTAAGATTAACTATTTACATTATGAGTATGGTAATATAAATTATAAATTATAATAGATTGGTTTAAAAATAAAAATCAACTGTAAGTTGTAACAATTCATTTTAATCTTCTTGATTACACATCATGGATATACATGTTTTAATGTATAGCTACAATACAATAAAAATA
>JAJOZX010008297.1:0-25000 GCA_023014485.1 Bathynomus jamesi
ACAAAAAGAGTACAATAAAGAGTTAGAATTCTTAACTAATGGGAAACAAACAAAAGAACCTGTACCATCAGTAGTTGTGGATCTAAACTTGTTCAGGGATGAGGAAGGCCTTCTAAGGTGTAAAGGGAGATTAGACAAATCAAAACTGTCATACAAAAGCAAAAATCCAATCCTTTTACCTAGATTTAGCTATTTGACAACATTAATAATCAGGAAAACACACAATGATGTATATCATATGGGGGTACCACAGACACTAACTACATTAAGAAAAACTTATTGGATACCCAAGGGAAGGATCACTGTTAAAACAGTCCTGAGTGAGTGTGTTACATCTAGGCGTATTCATGCTAGGCCCTATAGGAAACCAAATCCTCCTGCTTTGCCAGAGGAGAGAGTTACTCTCAACAGACCCTTTGAGACTGTAGGCATTGACTATACAGGAGCATTGACTGTAGGGGTGGGTGACACTGAACAAAAAATGTACATTGTACTGTTTACATGTGCAGCCTCACGAGCTGTTTATTTGGATGTTGTGGAGGACCTAACAGCAGAATCTTTTGTTGCTGTCTTTAAGAGATTCTGTGCACGACATTCAGTACCCAAGACAGTTTGGACTGACAATGCTACATATTTCAAAGCTGGTGAACAAGTCATCCACGACTTGTAAGCAATGAAATCACACAATTATATATACAAAATACAAACATAAAGTGGAAGTATATTCCGGTCGCCTCTCCTTGGTATGGTTCTATCTGGGAGAGGAATATACAGACAGTAAAGAATTGCTTGAAGAAAGCAATTGGCAAAAAACAGATACACTTATTTGGGTTACTCACTCTCCTGGCTGAGATTGAGAACATCATTAACAATAGACCACTCACTTATGTGAGTGACAACATTAATGACCCAGAACCATTAACTCCAAATCATTTGATTCGGGGAGAACAAGTTAGTCTCCTGCCGGACTACAATATAGACTCTTCAGAAGACCCAAACTGGACTCAACGACATGATGAGCTCCAGACTAAGTTACAACATTTAACTAGAGTTAAAGCTCATTTCATTAAACAGTGGAAAACTGAGTACTTGATGGGTCTAAGGGAGAGACATAAACAAATGACTAAGAAGGATTGGTCTGACACAATTAAGGTAGGGGACCTTGTTCTCATACATGACAGTACTCCAAGACAATACTGGCCTCTGGCTAGAGTTTCAGAACTCAGACCAGGGGCAGACGGGGTAACAAGAGTGGTCAAATTAAGGACTTCAACGGGTGACACAACAAGAGACATTTCTCTTTTGTACCCTTTAGAGTCTGGACCCAAAACAATGGACTTTGGAGAACCTTCTCCACTGACAGTAACAACTGGAGACACTGAACTTCCAGTAACTATTCCTTTGACAGTAGGAGTGGTAACGCATCCTACTACAACATTAACAGACACAAGACCTCAGCGACAAACAGCATTAAAGGCGCGACTATTTTTACAACAAAAAATAGATGCTGGGGAATTGTAATTTTATCTTCTAACTTTCATTTTTCTTTTCTTATGGTAAAGACCATAGACAGTTTCATCCTATGGATGTATATTTTATCTTCTAATTAAATGCTACACCTTCTCCATGAGAAGGTGAGGATAGGCACTGTTAATCAGATTAACAGGCATTTACAGTTAAATAGTTAGCTAGTCTACACTCAGACAAAAATTGGTGACATTGACACCAAAATTTTTATCTCCCGGGGCCCCCAGTATATGGAAAACTGATGAGTGGGTAGTTGGGAGGTAACGAAAATGGTTCACTGAGTAGGTAGGTAGTTAATCTAACAATCATTAAATTCCTTTTATGTCAATAACTGGGTGGATGAAACCAATTGGTTGCTCACCAGAGTTATTCTCCACACTAGTATTTATATACTGTGTGGGAGGAGCGTGCTCGGTAATGGAGATACATTACCGCTCAACCAACCGAGGAATAAACCAAGACAACGCTGGTACAAGAAGCCCGGCGAAGAGGAGAAGAAAGGGGGAACGAAAACGAAGAACGGGGCGAGAGGACGTACCAGCAAAGTGCGCTCTCGAAAACATAACCGGAGAAGGGAGACACTCCGATAACAAAAAGTAAGTGACTAATTGAGTTTTTACACCAAAGTTAATCTCATTAAATTAAGCTGGGTCAGACAAGTTAGGCCTACATTGTGGCCTAAGACCCAGCATCAACTCATAGCTTAACAAAGGTGAAGGTAGATTGCCCTAACCTAATTCTTGTGAGGAATCCTACTGTGGACCTCAATTTATCTGCCCGCTCTGGACCATTTCCGGAATCTCTAGGCTGACCCCTCTAGGCTAGACTTGATCTACTCTATAGTTAGACTGGAGATATAAGGGGTGGGTTAATTGTGGACCAATTCATACAGAGCATTTTTCGCACATCCATAGGATGAAACTGTCTATGGTCTTTACCATAAGAAAGAAAAAATGAAAGTTAGAAGATAAAATTACAATTCCCCAGCATCTATTTTTTGTTGTAAAAATAGTCGCGCCTTTAATGCTGTTTGTCGCTGAGGTCTTGTGTCTGTCAATGTTGTAGTAGGATGCGTTACCACTCCTACTGTCAAAGGAATAGTTACTGGAAGTTCAGTGTCTCCAGTTGTTACTGTCAGTGGAGAAGGTTCTCCAAAGTCCATTGTTTTGGGTCCAGACTCTAAAGGGTACAAAAGAGAAATGTCTCTTGTTGTGTCACCCGTTGAAGTCCTTAATTTGACCACTCTTGTTACCCCGTCTGCCCCTGGTCTGAGTTCTGAAACTCTAGCCAGAGGCCAGTATTGTCTTGGAGTACTGTCATGTATGAGAACAAGGTCCCCTACCTTAATTGTGTCAGACCAAGCCTTCTTAGTCATTTGTTTATGTCTCTCCCTTAGACCCATCAAGTACTCAGTTTTCCACTGTTTATGAAATGAGCTTTAACTCTAGTTAAATGTTGTAACTTAGTCTGGAGTTCATTATGTCGTTGAGTCCAGTTTGGGTCTTCTGAAGAGTCTATATTGTAGTCCGGCAGGAGACTAACTTGTTCTCCCGAATCAAATGATTTGGAGTTAATGGTTCCGGGTCATTAATGTTGTCACTCACATAAGTGAGTGGTCTATTGTTAATGATGTTCTCAATCTCAGCCAGGAGAGTGAGTAACCCAAATAAGTGTATCTGTTTTTTGCCAATTGCTTTCTTCAAGCAATTCTTTACTGTTTGTATATTCCTCTCCCAGATAGAACCATACCAAGGAGAGGCAACCGGAATATACTTCCACTTTATGTTTGAATTTTGTATATATAATTGTGTGATTTCATTGCTTAACAAGTCGTGGATGACTTGTTCACCAGCTTTGAAATATGTAGCATTGTCAGTCCAAACTGTCTTGGGTACTGAATGTCGTGCACAGAATCTCTTAAAGACAGCAACAAAAGATTCTGCTGTAAGGTCCTCCACAACATCCAAATAAACAGCTCGTGAGGCAGCACATGTAAACAGTACAATGTACATTTTTTGTTCAGTGTCACCCACCCCTACAGTCAATGCTCCTGTATAGTCAATGCCTACAGTCTCAAAGGGTCTGTTGAGAGTAACTCTCTCCTCTGGCAAAGCAGGAGGATTTGGTTTCCTATAGGGCCTAGCATGAATACGCCTACATGTGACACACTCACTCAGGACTGTTTTAACAGTGATCCTTCCCTTGGGTATCCAATAAGTTTTTCTTAATGTAGTTAGTGTCTGTGGTACCCCCATATGATATACATCATTGTGTGTTTTTCTGATGATTAATGTTGTCAAATAGCTAAATCTAGGTAAAAGGATTGGATGTTTGCTTTTGTATGACAGTTTTGATTTGTCTAATCTCCCTTTACACCTTAGAAGGCCTTCCTCATCTCTGAACAAGTTTAGATCCACAACTACTGATGGTACAGGTTCTTTTGTTTGTTTCCCATTAGTTAAGAATTCTAACTCTTTATTGTACTCCTTTTGTTGTGCATGGCCTATCCAGTATTTGGTTGCAACTTCTGTATAATTATGATTATTTTTATTTAGCTGTTTGTTAATTGTAGCTAAACAGTTGTGAGCAAACCTCAAACAGTAGGCTGTAACCCTGACAAGTTTGTTGAAATCAGAATACTGTTCATAATTAGTGATTGGTTCAACCTTTTCACTTGAAAAGATTAAATTTAATGTCAGTTAACTTGTTCCACAGGCCATTGGTCTGTATTACAGAGCCACTTAGGTCCCATAAACCAAGTTTTGTTTGACTTCAACAACTTGTAGGATAAACCTCTGGTCAGAAAGTCTGCTAGATTCTGTTTAGTTGGAACATAGTGAAAGTTTACTTGTAGGCTTTCATTAGCGTCAGCTATTTCTTTTAGCCTATTTCTTACAAAGATATTCTTACTATTAATGCTATCATTCCGTATCCAGGCAAGACAAATCTGACTGTCAAGCCAGACGTGGATATGAGTTAAGTACACATCATAGTAAGCATCCTTAAGCAATGAAATGGTTTTAATGGCTAATGTAGCAGCCAATAGTTCCAATTGAGGTATGGTTCGGGTAGGTTTGAGAGGTGCAACTTTCCCTTTTGCATAAATTAGATGACTTTCTGTAGGGCTTACAAGATACGCACAGCACCCATAAGCTTGTGTGCTTGCATCAGCAAACACATGAAGTCTCTGGGGCTTATCCCTAAACCCACAGCACCTTTGAATTTTAATGTTCTGCACTTTTGTTAAATCAGCAGCTAACTTCTTCCAAGATTTTTGATTTTCATTTGTTATTGGATCATCCCACCCAACATTTGTCCTCCAAATTTCTTGGAGGAGAATCTTTGATTTTATTGTTGAAGGCAGGAATAGACCCATGGGATCAAAAATTTTGGAAGCCTCTGATAATATTTGTCTTTTAGTATTTGCTTCCTCATCAAGTTTAAAACCTTTAGTACAGATTGAATCATGACTGTTAGAAGTTGCATCCAAATACCAGTTCATACCTAAAGTTTTAACTCTGTCTGATGGCTCAGTAAGACCATTATTATCCTTTAAAATCTTTTTGTTTAAATCCTCATCATTTGAAATCCACTCTCTAAGTTCAAAGTTACCTTGTTGCATGATGTTTTGAGAGTGTTCATAGACTTCAGATAATTCAGATTTTGTTGCTGTTGAGCCTATTAGATTGTCTACGTAAAAATGTTCCTTAAGGAAGTTTAATGTTAAAGAGTTATTAAACTGGTTCAAATGATGTCCAATTGTCAATGCTAATAGGCTAGGTGAGCAATTGGCTCCAAACAACACAACATTAAATCTATAGGTTATGAACCCTTTATTCAAATCAAATGGATCCTTGAACCATAAGAACCTAAGTTGGTTCTTATCATATTCATTTTTAAGATTTATTCTCAAAAATGCCTTTGAAATGTCACTTTGTACGGCATATTTGTCTAACCTGAACCTCAGTAAGATCTTCACAAGGTCAGAAATGAGATTAGGACCCTCAATCAAGCAATCATTCAAACTGTGTTTATCACTGTCTTTGAGGCTACAGTTATATACTACTCTGAGTTTTGTTGTTGGGGCATCTTGTCGATAGACCCCCCCCGTGGGTTAAATAATGACAACCACCTTTTTTAAAAGGGTTATCTGTTACTTCTTCAATGAAGCCTTTCTGTAGCTGTTCTTTGAAGACATCATTATATGATGGAATATTATTATCTTGTTTGAGTTTTTTCATTACTTTATATAAATGTCCTTTAGCTACTTTGAGATTGTCTTTTAAAGTTGGACAATTTATTTTCCAAGGTAACTCAACAAAATAACTATTGTCTTTGCACTGAATGGTGTCTTCAAATCTTTCTACCATTAACTGATCTTCTGAAGTTTGATTTGTGTCATGTATACCCACAGATTCTAGCAACCATAAAGTTTGAATTGCCTCATCCAAAGTTTCATTTGATAATGATGAATTAATGTTCTCAGTTGAGATAATATTATTCAAAGTGTTGCTATTCTTACAGGTGTTATGTAGGACTGAGTTGAGGCACATAGTATTTGTTGGTCATGAACTGTTTTGGTTTAGGTCTAGGTTGTATTCTGATAGGTCACCCAAAGGGGCTATCCCTGATGGAGTCTGAATAGCTATACCATTACCTATCTCTACTATGCCCTTATGAATAAGATTAATATAATCTGCCCCTATTAGCATTTCAATGTTAGCTACTGTGTTGTTAGTGATATGTCTATCAGCTATTTTGTAGTGTTTTCCCAAATGATTTATGGTTTGTTCTAGTTTGGGTATAACCAGTTTGTTTTGTCCTACTTTAGAAATAATAACTGCTTCAATTTTCTTGAATTTACTTTCTAAATGTAGTTCCAGGTCAATTGTCTTATAGCTATTTTTGTCCGAGTTATCCTTAACAAAGGATGCAATATTGAGGTTTTGTTCATTCGGGTTTGGTGTCAAACCCAATTTATTAACTACATTTTTTGAAACAAATGTTTGTTGAGAACAACAGTCTATAAGACATCTCACTGGAGTGGTACTACCCTCACTATTCACTAAGTCCAAAGTAATAGTTGGTAAAAGAATCTCAGTGTTTCTTGTTACATTGTTTGAACAAGCAGAATGTCCCATGAAAGTGGCATTTTCTTTGTTACCTTTGTTTGGGGGAGGTATCTTTTGAGTTTGAGTACTATTGTTTGGACACTTTGGTGAATCACACATTGATGAGACATGTCGTAAACTTTTACAAAACTTACACTTGAATCTTAACCTAGATTTACAGTCTTTCTTATAATGTCCCTGGCCAGTACACTTTTTACACAGGTTCAACTGTTCACATCTTTTAGCCCTTTCGTTAAAGTCTGAATATTTGTCACACCCAGTACTACTGTGTTCATACTTGCACAAAATTTGCAATGTGGTGTGTAAGTTGAGGCAGCAGTTACATTAAAGTTCTGTAATGTAGGTGTTCGTGTATTATAGTTGGTCACATTTGATTCTACAGTATCAAGTTTTGTCTGTTTGTCTGTAGCTAGTTGGTCTCTGGGAACAGTCTTTGGTTTATCCATAGTCTGGGTCTTATGTGTTGGAAAATCTCTCAATTTGTAATTAGTTAGGATATTGGGGAAGTGTTTTTCTTATACTTTCTAAATTAGGATAATTTTCTCCCGTCTTTAGAATTAAAATATCTTTAACCCTCGAAGGAAGGCACCTAAGTACTATGCTTTGTATAATCCAAGATGAAGCTTTAATATCTATCTCATTGCTAACCAGTTGTCCTATAATAGCTTCTAATTTTGTATAAAAATTTTCCATATCACTATGGTTATCTTTTATGGGTGCAAATTCAAAAATTTGTTGAGATAATTCATATACAATCTCATCTTTATTAATGTAATTACGTTTTAAAAGATCAATAGCTACTTCATATGAATTCCCTACGGCTGGTAAATAGGCTATCAGGTTATAGGCTGGGCCTTTAAGGGAACTAGTTAAGTAACTAAACTTTTCAACAGTTGAAATATAAGGTTTATTACCTATTAAATTCTCAAATTTGTCAATGAAAGATGGGAATTGTACCGTGTCCCCTTCAAATGTTGGTACTAGCAAAATGGGTAACTGAACCCTCAATTCTTGTGACTCAGGATTTAGCATGCCACTTAAATTTTGTTGAAGGTTAGCCCTACTTTGATTAAAATCAGAATTAGGTTTTTTTGGTGTTAAGTCAGTCAAACGAGACCGTAGTCTCCTTATTTGCTGTTCAATTGAGATTACCTGATCATCATCATCAGCGTAAAGGTCTATCAATTGTTCTTCAGCCATTTCGGATTCAACTAACTCTGAAATACTCTCATTAATGGCTATTATTTCCTCCTTTTTAGTTTCCAATTTAAGAATTACACTCTCTATATTTTCCTTACCTGGTTGTGTAATATTGTTAAAAGTGTTCACAGCCTTTGTAACAGCTCCCAACTTTGCCCCCCTTTTCTTTTTTAACTTTTTCAATTCCGCACTGTCCATGTCTAAGTCAAAATTGTTTAACTGGGGATTGTAATGAAATAGAGGACAAGAAGAAATTACCAGAGAAGAGAGAACAGACAAAACAGTCAAGTTTAAATTTGGTTTAATCCCCACCAAGTACTTATGTGTCACTCAGGTCTAAGCTTATAAGAGAATGAGACTCCTTAAATGTAAATGTTTCCTAGTTAGGCCCTAGGTTGTAGACCTAATTAGGCTTGATTAGGTTAGGCTTAGGCTTAGGCTTAGGCTAGGATTAGGCTAGACCATTTAGCCTAATTCTGCAATTTTTGTTAAGTAAGGTTAAGGTTTGTAAATTCCCCACACACGGACCACCAATGCGAAAAATGCTCTGTATGAATTGGTCCACAATTAACCCACCCCTTATTTCTTTAGTCTAACTATAGAGTAGATCAAGTCTAGCCTAGAGGGGTCACCCTAGAGATTCCGGAAATGGTCCAGAGCGGGCAGATAAATTGAGGTCCACAGTAGGATTCCTCACCAAGATTAGGTTAGGGCAATCTACCTTCACCTTTGTTAAGCTATGAGTTGATGCTGGGTCTTAGGCCACAATGTAGGCCTAACTTGTCTGACCCAGCTTAATTTAATGTGATTAACTTACTGGGTTAAAGAACTCAATTAGTCACTTACTGTTTGTTATTGGAGTGTCTCCCTTCTCCGGCTGTGTAATTGTCGAGAGCGCACTTGCTGGTGCGTCCTCTCGCCCCGTTCTTCGTTTTCGTTCTCCTTTGTTCTCCTCTTCGGGGCTTTTTCCACCAGCATTGTCTTGGTTTATTCCTCGGTTGGTTGAGCGGTAATGTATCTCCATTACCGCGCACGCTCCTCCCACACAGTATATAAATACTAGTGTGGAGAATAACTCTGGTGAGCAACCAATTGGTTTCATCCACCCAGTTATTGACATAAAAGGAATTTAATAATTGTTAGATTAACTACCTACCTACTCAGTGAACCATTTTCGTTACCTCCCAACTACCCACTCATCAGTTTTCCATATAAAGAATGCAGAATATTTGGCAGTTATGTGTGATGAGACAACGGATATTTACGATAAAACACAGATGGTAATTGTTCTAAGGTATGAACTACAAGGGAAGCCTGTTGAGAGATTCTGGAGATTTTTTTTCCCTATCAACCAGACAGCAGAAGCCTTATCAAGTGTGTTACTTAAAGAGCTCCAAACTTTAATTGGTGATTGTCCACACAAGCTCATTGCCCAAACTTACGATGGTGCAGCTGCTCTAAGTGGAGTCAATAAAGGTGTGCAAACCAGAATAAAAGAAGTGTATAGCAATGCCCACTTTATCCACTGTTATGCACACCAACTGAACTTGATTTTGGAAAAGGCAACATCACAGAATACTAATGTTGGAGTATTTTTCAATAGCTTGTCAGGAATACCAGCATTTTTTTCTAAGTCTCCACAAAGAATGGCTGCATTAGAGAATGTTGCTGGCCATCGAATTCCAAGGCCATCTGCAACACGTTGAAATTTCAAGAGCAGAACAGTCAATGCGGTGCATGAAATGAAAGATGCACCAATTGAATGTTGCAGCACACTGGAAGCATCTAACTCAAGAGACACTGGCTCTGCAGCAGCTGGTATCAACAAAATTTTGAATGATCCTGAATTCGAATTTTGGTTGGATTTTTTCTCCAAAGTAATGCCTCATGTTGACATCATGTTCTCTCTGTTTCAGTCTAGAAATATTGATGCAGCTAAGGCTAACGCCTCTTTAAAAGTTTTTAATTCCGCAGTTCAGAAGTTAAGAGATGAATGTGATGCCATAGTGTCGCCTCCTGAGCAAAAGAGAAGAAAATTTAATACAGGTAGATCAGCTATTGCAAAGGAGGTCTGTGACGTAATTTTGCTGCAATGCAGAGAGAGATTCAGTTTTACTAATCATTTGGAAGCAAGCAAGTTACTTTTAGTGAATAATTTTCCAGTGTATGCCAAAAATTTCCCTAGTAATGAACTTGCACAAGCAGTTGCAGCCTATCCCTTGCTTGAAAAAGACAAATTGAGAACTGAACTTACTGTACTGTACACAAGAGAAGATTTGTGTAAATCAGAAAGTCTCATAGACTTGTTGGAGATGATGAACGACAATCATCTACAGTCAACATTTTCAGACACTGTCAAGTTGCTGAAAATTTTAATAACAACAATGACAACGGCAGAAGCAGAAAGGTGCTTTTCAACTTTGAAGAGAATTAAAACTTTTTTGCGCAGTACCATGGTGAATGACAGACTGTCTGCTTTAGCAATGATATCTATTGAAAATAAAATGATAACAGAAATGAAGGATTTTAATGAAAAAGTAATAAACCATTTTGCTACATCGAAGAGCCGACGCACCGATTTTATTTTCAAGTAATACTACCATCACCACCTCAGCCATCCCTACCGCCACTACTACCACCCCAACCATCCCTTCTACTACCACCACTACTACCATGCCCTAGAAATCCGTGGACATCATCTCATACTTAAGGTAGGTCAAATTTGTGTACCCACCGTTGTGTGAAGCTTGCAGTCCCTCCATTTTATTTTATCACGAGCCGCCACTGTATATTCTTGTTATCCCTGGATTTTAACAGTTCAATTTAAAAAAAAAATTATTTAGCAAAATATAAAAAAATTAATAGTTATGGTTATTATATGTTTTAACGTTTTCTTTAGATTATATGTTTAAAAAAATTCTGCTTCATGCTTAACTTTCTTAAAATGTTCTAGAACTCTCAACTCAATTATTTATTATTATATATTATTATTAAGTTCAAATGAATTATGTATACGTGACCTTCGTTTTCTACCAGAAATAAACTGGCAACTCTAAGTCTTTTCAATTTTAATTTTCGCACCAAGCTTTCAGAATGGGTAAATAACCCAGTCAATAATACCGGACAATCGACGGATACGCTTTTGACCTTGAAGTCTATTAATTTCTTAAATGAGTATACTAAACAATATAGTTAATGGACGGCAATTTTTCTCGTGTACCAGAGGTGAAAGGATTACGGACTCTGCTTTTTAATATATAGCCTTAATCCTATTTAAGAGTAATATACACAGGCTTTACCAAGGCGTTCGACAAATGTGATGTGACCATGGAATCATAGCACAAAAACTGAAATATATGGAAATAACAGGAAAAGTAGGAAAATGGGTATATAATTTCCTTAGTAAGCGGCAGCAAGTCTTTATAGTTCAAGGAATATCTTCATCAGAGTCAAAGGTCCTTAGCTCAGTATCACGAGGAACAGTATGAGCTCCATTACACTTCATAATCATGCTAATTGATAGAGATGAGGAAGTTATCAGTGACAGCGCAGTGACATCCTTTGCCGATGACACAAAACTTAGTAGAAAAAATAAGAAATCCAGAGGATATAGGATCTCTACAAACAGACATGAACAGAATCTACAATTGGTCTGAAGGTGAAATTTAACACTGAAAGTATGAAATTTAACAATTTCGCAATTTTGTATTTAGATTTCTCAACTAGGCTTGGTGAGTCAATCAATAAGATAATAGAAGCCATAGTTAGTGGACTGGTCTCCGATATATTTTATAAATCTCAAATCTGGAAGCATTGGCGTAGGCAATTGTATGTTCATTATGCACAGTGATTCACTGGCCTACTTAGTCAGCGCTCCAGACAACTATCTCTTAATCTTCTATGGACCTCTTGTATAATGTCTGTACCTGTTGAGTCTGAAATAAAGTGTTTGTTTGTTTGTTTAACACTGAAAATATGAAATATGAAATTTAACACTGGAAATTTTCAACTATTAAGGTACGGAAGAAGGAGGACCTAAAATCCATAGAATACTATACCTCAAGTGGACAGGAAATTCAAAGGAATTTTAAAGCAAACGATTTAGGTGTTGTAATGACTGATGACGCGAAATTGGAAACACAAAATAAGATAGCAGTAAACAGAGTAAAAAGAATAACTGGGCAGATACTGAGAACCTTTAAACGAAGGGATAGGAATATAATGATTTTTCTATTGAAAACTGATTATACCGAAGTTGGAATACTGTTCGATCTTAGCATCCTCATATAAACAAAAGACATTACTCAACTAGAAGGTATTCAGAGAAGCTTCATAGCCAAGATCAATGGATGCAAAGGACTAAATTACTGGGAAAGGTAACGTGAATTAAATTTATATTCATCGGAAAGAAGTGAGAAAGTGGAAGATAATGGAGGAACTAGTCTTTGATCTTACTTTGAGCCCTATAACCACTCAAACAACAGTGGAAAGTAGAAAATGAAGAATGTGTTGTGTACCCAAATTAAAGGCTGGACAGGGAACATCCTCAACCCTGAAGAAAAATAGTTTTGTTGTGAGAGAACCAAGACTGTTCAACCAACTGCCCAAGGAACTAAGAAACACGAATAGTGTAACGGTGGATATCTTCAAAAGAAGACTAGACACCTGGCTCAGAACAATCCCAGATGAACCGGGCGTACCTGGCTATGTGAGGTGGAGAGCGCAAGAAACCAACTCTCTACTTCACCAGACCAGCTCAAGAGGAGGGGCAGCAAGTTTGACCTTCGTGAAATGAGGAATCATCGCACAGAACATTTGAAAAGTTGAAAGGTATTTATTCTTATTATTATTATTATTATTATTATTATTATTTCAATTTCCTTATGTAATAAATATTTGCCTAGAAAGCTTCCTTACTTCTTAATGGTATGAGGTAAGCATACGTGAAATAATAATAGTTGTACATCAGTTATCTAAAGTGATTGTATTAAAAAATAGCGATTTGTCTGTTTGAAGATACTGTAAAACTTTATGTAAATTGTAGTATTTTTGTGAATAAAGTTTTTTATTTTTTTAGATAACTTTTGACAGAAATGATAACATTCAGTTGTTCATATTCACCAGTTGACTCACCTCAAAGTTGCTTTCATTCGATCAAAGCACCTTCGTCCAATCGTCGAAGGTTCAGTTTCTGTAGTCTCGAGTCCACTGAAGTGTCTTCTTTTTTTTTGTTGACCCCCAGAGAGCCAAGGCTTCTTTCTGGTTCTGCATCCTTTGAGACCTCCTTAGTTTAGCCTTCTTCTGATGGTTCGCGCTGAGATATCCTTGACACTTGCCAACTACATGTCGTTACGGAGGTCGGAAGATGTTTTACTACGAATCCGAAGTGACATTTGTCTCAGAATCTGTCATGAAGAAGGGTCGTAGCTCTTTTCCCGCCACTACAACGCTCACCAGAACACTACTATGTATCCTGGAGACATTTCAAAGTGTTTGGGATTGCATATCAAAAGAAATTAATGATAACAACATCACTAACTAAAAACCTCGATAAGAGAGTATAGTTGAGTGTATCCTTTATCTGATCCTGCCTTTTTCCTTCATTTTTAGCATCTTTATAGTGAAAATCCTCCTTAATTACGGCTGTAAAGATAAATGCAGCATTATTATTGTAAAACTTCTGTGTTAACATAGTAGTACGAAACCCCATATGCATCCCATCTCTTCATCTCATCCGCACATCCATGACCTACATCGTTTACGAGGTCTATAATGCTCCTGTTACCCATCAGATGTTCTTCTCAGTGGAGAATAATGACGATAAATCTTTCAAATATAACAGAATATCCATAAATTCTCGTTATAAATTTATTCGAAATTGGATTGAATTTGTAAAGATAATTTATGGACACCCTGTACTTTATGTTGTACTAATTTATCAACTCCAAAATTATCCTGGGTGCCTAATGCTTTTGGGCAAAGCTGTTTATATAAAAGTTATACATCAAAGGCAAATCAAAATAATACTTTGGATTTACGTATAACTAAAAAAAAAACTGAACCAATATTTAGCAAAATTTCCTTATGTCAGCTTAATGCGCCTTGGTGGTGTAGTCGTTAGCGTCGCTGACTACGAATCCATCGGCCCCGGGTTCGAGACCCGACGGCCCGACGGCAGCCGGCGCGCAGCAAAACCCAGCTGTTTATCCTTCCACAATAAAGAAAGTGGTTGGTAGATAAATGGGTACCCTAGGTGGCCTAGTGGTTAAGACGCTGTGCTGCTGATGGGGCGTGGTTCGGATTCCACGTTAAACTGTAGGTCTAAGGTGGAGTGAAAAGCTTGACCTTCGTCAGAATGAACAATTCGGGCGGAAGCTAACCAAAGGTTAATTGAACCAAAGGTAATTGAAAGGTTTAGCTTTTCTTTGTCCGTTTTCGAGCTGATAAAGGATGTGATGTCTATTGGATGTGAAAGATCAGTTTTGTTTAATTTCGTCGAGTAAGTTTCAGAGAAATAATGTTTTCTGAGATTAAGGCTTACTGCACCCGTAGCTCAGTAGGTAACACCATTTCCCTGTAAGTGAAGTCAAGACACTGAGGTCGGAGGGTTCGAATCTCGGTGATGATGGTAATAATAATAATAATACAGGAGTTAAGGCAATGGGCCGCACTGTCTGGCCTGAGCGCTGTGCCATGCCATTTCTGGCTCTCCTTAATTATTCTCAAGCTTTATTTCTTTTTTTTAAATTAGATTTATTCCCAATCAAATATAAACGTCAGTGATAAATGTATTTCATTTCTTTATGACATCTTAAAACGTACCTAACCTAACCTAACCTAACCTACAGTATTTATATAACCTAACTCTTTAACGACGACAGGTACAAATTGGTAACGTTTCAGATACACCCATTCATAACCCTACAAAAGACTCTGGCGTTAAAGGGTTAAGTGACCCAACTTAAAACTAAATTTACAAGTTATTTACCAATTGACTGTGTTGGTTTTTGTTTAAATATATTTGGTAAATGGTCAAGAATAATAATGGTGGGGGTTGATTAATCTTCTTCGTAAAAGATAAGGTCATGTGGTGGAGGGGCCCTGCGGCTGTATGTGCGATACAAGACATCTAAGAGTCGCTGCACCGCCCGAACGCGGAGGATAATCACCCATTCAACTACTGAAGAGAATCAACGGCGCTTACCCTGACTGCTCTAACGGGAAACGGCGTTCTAACGTGGCTACGATGTATTCCTTAAACGCTCAATAAACATTATGAACAAATAAAAAGAAATAAAGACAGAATAAAAATACTATAAAATACAATATCAGAAATACACACTGACCGCGTTAATTTAGAGTTTCGGTACATTTCATGGCAGGCACATGATTCCCAACTCAATTCTCCAACGTCCTGGTCTCCTATGGATGCATTCTTAACCAGATATAAAGACACTAACAAAAACGAAATAGATATTTCGACTCCACAGTTATTATATTTTGTAATTAAAATATTAATTACATCCAGATAAGTTTATTATACGCAATACCTCATTGATCGATGGATACCCTCTCAGACGTCAGAACAAAACCAATTACGGGATTCCCAAGAATTGGTTTATCTTCGAGAAATTTTCCCACCAAAGTATTTTTCCCGCAGGAAAAATAGTTTGGTATTTCTTAAGAAGAATAATTGTAATAGTTGTTTAATATAACATTCCCTTAAAGGGAAATAAAAACTGACGATCTCTACCCCCCAACCCCCCCCCCAACCCCCCATTTTTCCCTCCCTCTCTCTCACCCTCAATTTATTCTTTGATTGAAGTGGGTCACCTCAAATAGGGAAGGGTATATATATATATATATATATATATATAGTGTGTGTGTGTGTGTGAAAATTTGAAACCGACAAAATATTGCTATTATTATTATTATTATTATTATTATTATTATTATTATTAATTATTATTGATGTCAGCTGCAAATATTCTTACTACATAAATATTTATACAGCGTTGGCAGCTCATAACAAACCCAAATAATGTCTATGCTCTCTTCATAATCCACGCTAATTAAGGCTCAGGTGTCAGGTGTATTTCGGAGTATACGAGGAGTTGATTTTAGGTCTAATTTCGGATATTAAAGAACGGAGCTATATAAAATTAACAATTCCTTATTGCACCGTTCTACAATGTTTATTTATGAGATACTATTGTGTTATTCATTCGTTAAAATTCAGTTTAAAAATGCTGCCATCTTAAAATTATTTTATAGAATTAATTATTTCACTGATATTGTATGTTAAATATGGATTTGTTTCAAATATATTTTGAATACTTATTACAAACACGCGCACACACACACACACACACATACACACACACACACACACACACACACACACGTGTATATATATTGATAATATTCAAGGTTGAGGAGGAATGCTTGTTTGTATATAATGAAAATTCTGTTTGCGTGAATATTTTGAATTCCTTCACTGTGATGCATGCTTAGATTAGTAACTGCGTCTTAAAATGCAAACATCTTCCTTTTGGTTGTAAAAAGGTTGTATAATGTTTAAAAGTACGCACTTTTAGCTTTGTAGCATGATGTACTATTGTGTTATTAACGATAGATATTCTGAGTTTAGAAGGTATTTGCTGTTACGTTTAATTAAAAAAAATGTTGTTTTTAATTTAAAATTAAACTTTAAATATTATTTTTAATTCAGGATTTAAAAAATAAACTATAATTGAGAGGGAACGAAGAATATTCCTACGAAGTTAATTTTGCGGACATTCGCCCTTGGCCCCTCCTTCGTGCATAACAAAAAAACCTAATGTATTTTATTAGCATTGTTTTCTATAGGAAATGACGAAATTTTGGTGGTAAATAGATTTTTTTTTGTTACGTATTATAGAGTTTATATAATCCTATTATTTATTTGAAGGAAGATATTTATTTGTTACTGAATCTACTTAGGGGTAAAAAATGAAGCATAACTAAAAATATTATTTGTAGATCTCCCTGTTGTGGTGCTTCATCACAAATTCTTAATTAAGTTTTATTTGTTTTGAAATGGTACTTTTTTTTTACTTTTGCTTTATCCAAATAGTCCCTTACGGCCAAAGGCGGATTAACTGTACTTGGGGCCTGAGGCTAATTTTATTTTGGGGGCCCTTTTCTATAGATTTTTAGCAATAATACATGTACAATTGTACATGTACAGTATATAGTACAATACATGTACATGTACAGTACATAGTACATTTACACGAATTATATGTACGGTGCTCAGGCTAATTGAGAAACAAACTTAAAAGAACCTTAACACACTGTATTTTGCCGTTTGCCAAAACCAAACAGTATTAAACAAACTTTACTTAAGGGCCTATAAAACATAAAATAAAACAGGGAATTTGTCAGTTTGTGTACTCTGTCATTTAATCAAAGAAGTTTGCGAAATCTCGAATTATATTATTGAAACAGTTGATTGGGGGCCCCCCCTCAAACATGGGGGCCTGAGGCTTCAGCCTCATTTGCCTCAATGATAATCCGCCACTGCTTATGGCCTAATGATATTGAGATCTGGGCTTTGAGGCGGTGTGGGGAGGCCCATACCATGCGTTGAAAGACTCCAGCTTCTTGGTTCGTTTGTAAATAGGTTTTAATTATTCCAGCTATGTGCTTTGGATCTTTATCTTACTGTAAGATAAAGTTTGGACCAATTAGCCTCGCACCAATGGGGATAGCATGGTGGATCAAAGTCTGATTGTACTTAACAGGATTCAATACACCACCAATTTTCAGCAAACCTCAAGCAAACTTCAACTGAACCTCCTCCATGCTTAACTGTTGGCTTCAAGCGAGGTTTTATAGGTTTCCGTTGTCCGGCATCACACATACCATTTTCGATTACATCCAAATAATTGAAACTTTGACTCGTCCGTCCAAAGCACTTTTGACCACTGTTGCATAGTCCAATTTCTGTGTTCTTGTGCATATGCCTTGTTCTCATTTCTTAACAGAGGCTTTCTTATTGCAGCACATCCTTTAAGTCCTGATTTCAAAAGTGACCTTCGTACTGTCGAAGGTCTTCTTTCGATTCCTTAAAGATAATATCTTTAGGTATTGCTCATCCTGGTTAGACAGGTTTTTCGGGTCTTCCAGTCCCGGGTTTATCAATTACAGATGTTTTTCTGAACTTGTTGATAATGCTTCGGATATCATACCTTGAAAATCGAGTGATGCGGGCTACTTCACTCAATGTTTTTCCTTCTTTATACAAAAACACAATTCTATGGCGGTCTTCAACTGAAATTTTAACCATTTTGTTTAAACCAAACAGTTGCTCCCGGTAAATCTTTATTTTGCAGTACAAAAAGTAACCTGAAGGTTAATGGATCTGTAAAGAAAAAAATATTTTAACAATAAAAACATTACAATGTTTCATCAATTAAATGAAAACACTACAATGTTTCATCAATTAAATGAAAACATTACAATGCTTCATCAATTAAATAAGAGCATTACAATGTTTCATCAATTAAATTAAAACATTACAATGTTTCATCAATTAAATTAAAACATTACAATGTTTCATCAATTATATTTGAATGTTAAATGTGAAGGATTAGCTACTAGAACGCTTAATATTAGCTGCTCATGTACAGTTTGCTTTGAATTGATGTGATCACAATGTTTTGAAGATTCTGATTAATATGAATTAAAGGTTCTTATATAGTTTATATCAAGGCATATTCTGCACAAATACGGTTATTTGAATCTGAATTTCACTTCATTAAAGTTATTTGAAGTGAATAAAAGTTTTAGTCCCGTTATGAAGAAGAGTGGAAAAAATGCAAAATGTCTGAAACTTCTGCACGGCAGTGGAAATACCGCGGAAGGCATTTGAAATTCATTCTTATATAGATATACCCAGTGCTACAAGCATTTGTAGCAGCAAGTGGTGAACACTATACAGTAAATGAGTCTAATTGACATTTTGTGCTTCACAGTTTTAACTTTGTGGTGCTAAATTCTTCCCAAGAAGATTTCTGTATTGAATTTTAGACATATTTCTAGTGAAAATAAAAGAAAGAGAAGAAACAGAGTCCATATTAGAGCAATTTAGCAGAGAGGAGGGCAATTCATTTTCAGAACTCCAACAAAGAGAGCAAGACAAAATTGCATATTTGTTTATAAAGATTTGTTTATAAAAAACGTCTGAACAGGTACAGTAGTTAGAACAACGTGAAAAAAGTGTTAGCAGCTGACGAGGAAGCTTCTAAACAGTGGCTGCATCCTCCAGCGCAGGACACGTCAACGCGAAGAAGCGACGTCAAACCAAAACATCAACGCGCTGGTGGCCAAACTTCCTCAAATCTCCGTGCAGCGGGCTGTCTACGGTTGGCTAGACTGGCAGTCGACGGCCTGTTGCGTGGCACGGTCAGAGTGCCGATCGGCTCCCGGGGCCGGACCTATTCTCAGCGTGCTATTTTTTCAATTACAGGGAACAATTGCGTGCTCCCCGAACTACTCTTACTCTCTGGCGACATTAAGACTAATCCAGGCCCCACTACAACTTACACATGTCACCATACACAAAGACATAGACACAATAGCACCATGAGACACATACAGAAGTATAATATTAACATATTACAGTACAACGTAGATGGCCTCACAAACAAAATCATGCAGCTTAGGGAATTCGTACACAAACAAAACATTCACATAGCACTTATACAAGAAACAAAACTAAAACGCACACACAAAACACCCACCATCCCTGACTTCACGGCGATCCGTCAAGATCGTACTGGGGGTAACGGGGGTGGACTCATCACTTACATACGTAAAAGCATTAGCTACACTGATGCTACCCAAAACATTACAAACACAATCCAAACAGATAACACGATAGAAATACAGGCAGTTAACATTAAAACACGCGCAAAACACAACACCACACTAATCAACATTTACATCCCACCAGATAGTTCACCTCAGGTGCCAGCCAATTACAATCCACAGTTACACAATCTTGCCTCTCTCACTAATGTCATCTTAGGAGGAGACTTCAACGCCAAAGACACTAGTTGGTACCTGCACAACCAAAACAACACCAGAGGCGCCAACATAGCCACACAACTAAACAGCCTCTTCATTCTTAACAATACAGAAGAACATACACACATACCACATCAAGCAGGATACTCAAACTCCTCCCCAGACATAACGTTCTGTTCCCCCTCACTAGCAACACATGCACAATGGAGAACAGAAAAACAACTGTCATCAGACCACCTGCCCATCATCATTACAACACATTCTACACTCTGCCCCAACAGCCTTAGGCACACTTACAGAAATTACAAGAAAGCTGATTGGGAACAGTTCAAAATACAGACTGAGGAACAATTCACCACATTAAACAGCACACCCATCATAAACATCGATACAACACTCAAGACATTTAATCAGATTATCAATAATGCAAACAAATACATACCCAAGGGCAACATTAGGAAATACAACCCAAATTACACTAGAGAAATAGCCCACCTCATAAGGCAACGTAACAACCTCAAATATAACACACAAACACCACACACAGAAGCCATAAAACAGCAGATACAACAGCTCAACACAGAAATAAACAACAAACTCAAAGAAAAACAAACAGAAACATTCAGGGAATTCATAACAACACTAAACCACTCCACAGATACATACAGGCTATACAAGACTATAAACAGCATTACCCACTCTAACAGCGGCATTCACACCTCACACGCGGCTATCTGTCGCAGCCAAAATAATATCCCAACATACACACAACAAGCTAACATTCTAGTTAATCACTACGCAAAGATAAGTCACTTAAACAGAGACAACAACCAGAAACATGCAGACAGACAAACAGCCAGACACAAGAAAACCTACAGACTCGACATGACCATTACACCCTTCAATACAGACCAGACCACCAAGATCATCAAAAACATTAAGAATTCGAAGGCTACTGGACCAGACAACATATCTAACATACACCTTAAACACTTGGGCCCACAAGGAATATTAGCTCTCACAAATATCAGCACATATTCATACCAACACTGTATTATTCCTGACATATGGAAACAAGGTAAAATTATTACACTACTCAAACCAAACAAAAATCCAACAGAACCAGCTTCCTATAGACCATTACTTTACTATGCACACCTTCCAAAGTAACAGAAAGACTAATCTTACAAATCACCAACCCACACATACCACTATCGCCTACTCAACATGGATTCAGACCTCACCACTCAACCACGACATTACTCACTAACCTCACGCAGCACATCATGGATGGCATCAACTCCAGAAGACCAGCTCAACGTACACTATTAGCAACAATAGACATTAGTAAAGCATTTGATGCTATCCCACGCTTCCCTCTCATAAACAAAATACTCAACACAAACATGCACAATAACACCAAAAGGTGGCTGAGCAACTATCTCTCAGGAAGATACTCACATGTCACATTTAATGGCAAGTCATCCAAAAACAAGCTTTTTCCGAACGGGGTCCCTCAAGGCTCTGTTCTCTCACCAACACTCTTCAACTTATACATGCATGACATTCCAACACCCATAGATAACAAGCTTACCTTATCATCATATGCAGATGATATCACTCTAACATCCACCCACAACAACATCGACACCGCTACAAATAACCTACAAACATACATAAACAGTATACAAGACTGGCTCACACACAATAGACTCAAAGTAGCGCCCACAAAATCAACCATCACCTTGCTTACAAGCAACACAAAAGAACACCAGGTAATTCCACAGCTTACACTAAACAACATCAACATTCCACACACTCACAGAACCAAAATACTTGGTGTCACATACAACACATCATTATCTTTTGCAAACCACATTCAGGACATTAAAACCAAATGTACGTCAAGACTTAACACGCTTAGGGTACTAACAGGCACAAACTTTGGACACCAGCAGGAAACAACATCACTCATATACAAACAATATATTCGCTCAGTTATGGACTATGCTAGCCCATGCTGGGCACCCATTATCTCAAACACACACATAAACACCTTACAAACAATACAAAACAACGCACTTCGTATCATTACAGGATGCACTCAAACAACACCAATAGAACACCTGCACACAGAAACAAAAATACTAAAAGTTAGGGAACATTTAGACATGAGGGGAACACAATTCATGGCAGCAGCGACAACTAACCCACAACACCCTTGCCACTACATGTACAATCATGCACCAACACCTCGCACCATTAAGGTAACACCAGAGAGATATTATAACGAAATACTCCATTCCATACCACGCCCCACAGACATCACACAGTACAGAAAACACATACACACACATCTAACCCACAAAGCACTGACACGACTCGGTCCGAATGCGGTCCTAGGTGCGAAGCCGCCACCCATTAACAGGTCAGAGATCAGCCTGAGCAGATCGGATCGAGTTAACTTAGCACGATTCCGATGTGGACATCACCCAAACTTACGGACATATAAACACAGACTAGACAACTCCATAGACGACACCTGCCACCTGTGCCAAGACACACCACAAACAATTGAACACATTATGACGGACTGTACCGCTCTAGCACAACAACGAACACAACACAACATCACTAGTGCGCTGAACCTCTGGTCCACTCCGGAGAGGGCGATCGGTTACCTGCGTGCCGCCGGCTTGCTCGATCAGGGTGGGCTGATCGGCTAAACAACAACAACAACAACCATAAAATTTAGCGCCGCTAACGCTAATTTTGTCGCTAATTTTTTCTGAAACCACCCCAATTTATATATGTTCTGCCTTCCGTCCGTAACAGGCAACAACATGTTTTGCTACAAGCAGAGCAGTGGATATACGGAGTCTGTCCAACAAGTTACAGCTTACGACCTTATATGCTGATGTCACGATCAACTTGCAGTTAGTGCTGCGTCAGTTTTTAATAATGGAAACTGCAGTCGGTGAACCAAATTTTAGTACAAGTGGCTTTGAAAAATTAGCGATTGACTTTCTCTAAAAATTTAGCGCCGCTACCTGTTTCGCTAACAATTTTGAACATTATCGGCGCTAACAGTATCGCTAATAAAAAGTAAGCGGTGCTAATCCCAGCACCGACGGCAGTCGGTGGTCAGTATTGCGCAAACTCCGAGAGAATGCACTAGTGTGTTATTTTATGTTTTTGTTAATATTTTTGGTGTTAATAATAAATAATTATTTTTATGTATAAACTACGTGTTTATTATTATAAGCGCTATTATTGATACCCCGATGTAGCGCTCACACCCGGGAAAATAGCGATGTCGGGGGACGCATCTCAATGTATATAATAGTATAACGACCCCGTTTAACGCTGATTCGTTTAGCGCTCACTTTTTCAGGAACGCATTCTGAGCGCTAAGCGGGGTATACCTGTATATACAAGGTGTTATCAAATTATGTTGCATAAATTAGTATACATATTCAGGACATCAAAGTGAACAAAAAAGTTCCTATGAACATAAATCCACAATAGCTTCGTTTCCGAGATACATTGCTTTTTTGCCGAGGACGATCCAATTAAAATGAAAGTCATTAAAGTTTATTAAAGTTTATTTGCAGTGAATGCTCAAAATGGTTTCCCTGCATCAGCGTACATGCTTCAACGCGTCGTTGAAAACTTTGCCGCATACGTTCGAAAACACCTACAAACATGGTTGCGTATTGTTTCTGAACAATCTTGAAACGTTGCCACAATTCATCCAGCTATTAACTTCTCTTGCATAAACAAGTTCGAGTTCGTGGACATCCAACATTCAAATGTCTTTGTCGAAACATGCCTTGCTCACGTAGTCGACGATCAATTCAAAGAAATGTAGGCCTCGATAGTAATCACCTATTAAGATGCTTTTCAGCATACCGACATTGGGCAGCAGCTACGTTGCCTATCATCTCTTCTAATTAGGGTGGCCATTTAAAAAGGAGGACACTGCGTATGTGGCCGTACGTTAACATATATATATATATATATATATATATATATATATATATATATATATATATTATACATATATTTAACGTACGGCCACATACGCAGTGTCCTCCTTTGTGGAAATTTGGAAATGGCCACCCTAAGGACAGAGTGCTCAAAAGGCGGACTGTCCGCCTAAAGCCGGACGTCTGGCCACCCTACTTCTAACACGAGATGCATATCAGCAAGTTCTTCAAAAGAATACTGCTCCATAACGCTCTGTAACATTACATGAGAGTGACACATGAAATGAAAGAAATAATTTTGGTTTCTAAAATGACACTAACAAAATACTATCAAAACAAAACAAAAAAATAGGTATCTAAACAACCACACAACTACGACTTTGATAAACTTTAATGACTTTCATTTTAATTGAATCGTCCTCGACAAAAAAGCAATGTATCTCGGAAACGAAGCGATTGCAGATTTATGTTCATAGGAACTTTTTTGTTCACGTTGACGTCCTGAATATGTAATTATGTATGCTAATTTATACCCTGTATATATATATATATATTATATATATATATATATATTGTATATATGCGCCTCGGTGTGTAGTGGTTAGCATCACTGACTATGAATCCACTGACCCCGGGTTTGATTCCCAGCGAAAGCAGTCGGCGGCACCAAACCCAGCTGTTCATTCTTCCAGAAAAAATAGGTTGGTAGATATATGGGTACCCTGGGTGGTCTAGTGGTTAAGACGCTGGGCTGCTGATCGGACGGTCGGGAGATCGAGTTCGGCAAGGACTTTGTAATTTCTGACCACGCGTGGTGGTTCTTGGTCCGGAGTCCACGTTAAGCTGTAGGTCCAAGGCGGAGCAACAAGCTAGATCTTTGTCAGAATGAACAATTCGGGCTGAAAGCAAATTCAAGGTTAAAGAAGGTATATATATATACACACACACACGAGGGTCGGTACGGAAGAAATGCCTTATTTTTCAGTTTACATGTATACACACAGTATATATATATATATATATATATATATATATATATATATATATATATATATATATATATATATATATTCCCGCAAG
>JAJOZX010008297.1:35000-75000 GCA_023014485.1 Bathynomus jamesi
ATATAGTTTGCGATAGTTCCCCAAGGAATATAATTTCAGAAATTTTAGTCTGGAACAGTAATCTCCAATTTCTGTTCCCGTTATTTTATAAATGACTATTCTTTGTAAGGCCTCATTATGCGCAATATCTCGTTTCCTGTAAGGGATTATAAGAATAAAACTACTCAATTACTGACCGTACCAAACTATTCCACAGCTTGAGCATGATAATCGCCCTTCTGCTATAAAAACTCCTCCATGTACGATTTCCATTAAAATTTCCCTATAACTGTTTGTATTATGTTTGTGTGCTCTGAATTCTGTGTTTATTTGCATTAATAAAATCTCTGAACTAGTGTTATATATATATATATATATGTTTGTTTGTTTGTGTGTGTATAAATGCAATCGCTCGCGTACGTTCGAGCGTGCGTACATATGTATACATTATCGTTGGAGCGTAATAAAATGTAAATTGAAATTTGGAGTTCCTCCCACTTGAAAAATGAAACAAGGCTTGGAACGTTACTCAAGTTACTCAAGGCATTTAAATTCCAAATGAGTTCAAGGACAACATTATACAGCTAATATTTGGGTGTAAATATAAGGGTAAGACGTTTTTATAGGCTATTCGTAGATAATGCCTTTATTCGTACGAAGATGATAGCGTGGAACTACGTGGACTTTCTTAAATCGATTCCTTCCTCTTCTTCTTTTTCAATCTTGTTTCTTCGTTAGAATGAAATGCTTATAAAGCTCGTGTTTAATGATTTTCTTTCTTTGTGAATTTCAGTTATAATGAAATACGTTATTTTTGTGATGTTTTTCCCGCTGCCACCAAAGAAAACGTTTCGTACCTGACCCGAGAACCCAAATTAATTTTGGATAATTTCACGTTATCATTTTCTGTAACGTTCATTTAAAGTAAACATGAGAAAAGCATCTCCTAACGTTGCTTATTATGAAAAGTCTTCCACTTTATAAATTCTTTCTGTGGCCAAGAGGAACCATGAACTGGATGATCATTGGTCCCACACCCTTGGTGAAGCGATATAAAAGAGCGCTATAAATTCTTTATCTAACCAGAAGAGGACTTAACAATCAGATATCTCCTAAAAGTCTACAAAAACCACCCAAATATAAAAATTTGATAAATCTTCTTCAAGGTAATTCCTGCATTTTTATACGACTGTATTTTATGTTCTGTAAACGTTAATTAACATACAACGACTAAACTTATTTGACCAGGTGTAATTATTTAGTTACTTGTGTTCAGTGCTGGTTTACTGGTGCTCGTAATCGCCTATTCTTTTAGTCTCTTATTGCGCAAAACTGATGTACGAGAGAGAGAGTATGTTTTTGTTCTTATCCTTTCTCAGCACTTTATACTTAAAATGAAAAACCTTCAACGAATGATGTTGCAATATATATATATATATATATATATATATATATATTTTTTTTCCAGTTATCTTCCACGTTATCTCGATAATATTGCCATACAACCAAATCTCTATTTTCCATTCAGCCTCGTGAAAGATCATGCTTTTCCACTCTACCATTACAGTCATTTCATAGAAATATTCTCCTTAAGAAAGTACAGAAGACATTTTCATTGTTGCCGAATGTCGCCATATTTTAATTTCTGAACAAAAAAGTTGATGAAACAATCTGTTGATGTAATACTATTATTACTTTGATCTACGAAAAGGGAGGACAAAATGTAGTTTTTACTTTAGTTGCGTGTTCAGTAAAGTTAAGGAGGTCGTATTATGGTTTAGGTAAACCTTTTGATGTCAGTTTCATCGATGTATTTGGGATTCCAGATGTACAGCTACGTAAAGCGCAAAACAAGTTTCCTGAAAACTCCATCCAAACGAACTTAAAAAAACTAAAAAAAATCGCGCTCAGTACGCGTTAAACTTTGATAGTGGGAGGGTGCATCAGACGATAGCGTCCGAAAGTAAACAGTGATTGTATATTAGTTAAAAGTTTCAAATCCGTGTAAAAGTTATGATTCACATTGACCCTCAATAAAAGGAAGTTGGCCCATTACCAGCAAAGTGTTGCCGTCGGTTAATAATTTCGTTGAAGAAATATTGGAGATACTCTTTGCTTGAGGACATTAATTTCTTGAGATAACTTTATCAAAACTTATTATAAAACATTAAATACGAGTAAGTTCCAGCTACCGGCGAGTTTGGCCCCCAGTTTGGGTTGTTGAGGCTTCTGTAAAATTTATTTAATCACTTTTTTTTTAATTTAAATAGCTTTGCTTTATTTGAGTGTATTGTGTTTTCCGAGATCTTGTTTTGTATTCAACCTGCATTTTATGTCGAATTTCTGCTGTATAATCTAAAGTCCTATTGTAGATTCGCGCGCGCGCACACACACACACACACACGCGCGCGTAGGTAACTAGGCATAAATGAGATCGAGTATGTGATAATTCACATTTAAAGCGGGGTAATTTCTTTTTTTGTGAGGTAACAATTTTGGTACCTTGAAATATTATATATATATATATATATATATATATATATATATATATACACACATTTTTATTGTGGGAAAATAGATGTTTCTCCTGATTAGGTTAGATTACGCTAGCTTAGGTTGATTAAAGTTTCGTTAGGTTAGGTTAAACTATATTAGCAAGTACCTCACTCTTAATGACTTAACAGAAAACAACCTTTTAGCCCTAAATTGCATCCGAAATATTTATCAACCCCTACTCGGTTCGATAACACTAATGTTAGGTTAGGTTAAATTAAATTTGGTTAATTAACTTTTAGTTATATATTCATTTTAAAAAGTCGGTATCTCGCTAATGATGAGATACGCACATGTGTGTACGTGTGTGTATGTAAGGAATTATCAGATTATTTAATATAGCAAATTTTATTTCACAAAATTTCTTTGTAGATTTCTTGAAGATAATTTTTTTTTTTTTTTTTTATAACTTGTGTACATTAATTTGCACAGGGTGTTCCAGAAGTCCTGCCCCAAAGGTTAATATCGTGTATATTATGGGGCACGACTTCTGGGACACCTTATATATATATATATATATATATATATATATATATACGCAATAGGAGAAACAGGTTAAGAGAAAACTGTTGTACAAGATTGCGCTCACAGAAAGGTTGAAACCATCGACCCAGATTGGAATAAAGACCTGATTCAGGAAAAGAAAAACCTCCTGAATTCGCCTCAGGAAAGGTCGGAAAACGCCGCCAGTTTTGGTCGATTTGGTGCACTTAATTTCGCAATTGAAGAAGGTAAACTTAATTCCTGAAGAAGTTCTTTAACGTAATGGAATTAACGTAATCTCTCTCTCTCTCTCTCTCTCTCTCTCTCTCCTCTCTCTCTCTCTCCTCTCTCTCTCTCTCTCTCTCTCTCTATATATATATATATAATATATATATATATATAAATAATGTAAACTGAATGATGAACCGTAATATGCATATCACATATTTAGAGCATTAATAATGCAATTATATAGTAATTATAATAATTAATAATACTTTCGACTTATCAAATAGAATTAGAATTAAGGAGTGTTTGTTCCTGTTCATCATAAAGCCTGCCGTAAAGGGCCGCTCTGAAGTCAGCGAGAAGCGTATTAATTTCACTTCAAGGCTCTAAAAACCTATTTTCCCGACAAGCTTATGATAAAAGTGAAATCCAGGACAACCTCTACAATATAATATATATATATATATATATATTATATATATCTGACACTTTAAAAGTTTTTATTTTTATTAAAAGTATGAAATTTTACTGTACCTTCTCTACACACGGAGAATTAGTCCCCTGGTGCAAAACATGCTCTATGCGATGTTCTCTCAGCTCTCGATACTTACACGACACCCTCGACGGAAGAATGTTGTCCAACAAATTTCCTGCGGTTTATGATAAAGGAATATCATGGCCACCAACATCACCATATCTAAACCCCCTGTGACTTTTATCCGTGGGTTTATTTAATAGATAGAGTGTTTAAGCAGAATCCACATACAAGAGAAGAGCTGAAAGCATTAGATGAACAAGAAATTTCTCAGATTTCAACAGATACTCTCTCTAGAGTACTGCAAAATTTTGTTGTTTATATGCGCAAAGAGTTAATAAGCTGAGAGAATTCCCTGACGATGTGTATTTCTGATTACACGAAAGGACTGGAAATAATTAATTTTTCGTTTTCTCTGTGGGGTTTGCATCATTCATTCATTTCACGTATTTAATTGTGAAAGTTATCCCATATATATATATATATATATATAATATATATATATATATATGGGAATGAACTCAGAATGGTTCCCTGAGGTTTTTTTATGATACACACAGACCGTGCGAGTGACCCGTTGACCGCGTCGGGCTAGCATCATGAAAAAGAAAAACTATAGTATTTGTCATTTACCATTACTTATTCGGACTATAATGGATTTAATTTTCCTAGAAGAGTTCCTTGTTCCATGGACGGTCTGTGTGTATCATATATATATTATATGTGTGTGTGTGTGTGTGTGTGTGTGTGTGTGTGGTGTGTGTGTAAGAACAGTTTGCAGTTTGACCTACCATTCCTGCTCTCGGAAAAGGACATCACTGGCCATGACCTCCAAACACTGCATACATGTGAGCGATTGTAGAAATTGCTGGGTATGAAAAAAGTCAGACTGATTGTACAGTAACAATGAAGGTTGGTAAATGTTTAAAAATCGTTTGTTTGTATTAAGGTATCAAGTTGGAAGTTTTTAATATTCTTGCTTTGCTTTGTTTGTTGTTTAATTTACTTCTGGACATTTTGGGGTGATTCAAAAAATGTTACCACTTATATGGGATTTTATTTTTTATTTCCAATTTATTTGTAAACATTTTTTTGTGATGTAAACAGTACTTCATACAATCTCTACTTGCTGTCCACTGATACGGTATCTATGCGTGTATGAAAGCGGTCAAACGTTGCTTCCAGAGCCCGAAGGCACATCTCTGGTGGTATTGATTGGATGACACCCGTAATTCTTTTCCGGAGATCATTCACGTCCATATTTTTAATCTCGAGGAAAATGTTGCAACATTCAACACGTGCTTCCTTGTCACGGGATGTTAAAGCCCGAACAATCTGTACATGGTAAGGATTCACCGAACAGTTGACTGTGGAAGGTGACATTCAGCACTGAACCGTCTCATGGAATTTCCATGGCTTCGAACAAATGCTTCCTGTGTCGCAACGATGTTTTCTGGACCCCTACCTGTTCTTGGACGACTACTGTTTCCTTTGTAATCGTCTGCAACGGAACCAGTTCTGACGAACTTGTCGTACGCTCGATAAATAGTCAACATAGAAGGGGGGTCAGAATTGACGTATCTACGAAATGTGTTTTGTACGACTGTGAGAGACTGATACACCTCCATCGAGCCCGCAACCTTCCTTCTTTCCTCCAAACTCAGCCTTGTTGTCATTTCAAATGCTTATTCAGTACTCTTTAATCTTCAAATCCCTGTAACAGAAAAATCCATATAAGTGTTAAATTTTTTTGACTCACCTATATATATATATGATGAATAAAACCACGAAGGAAAGGAAACACAGAATGGTGCTCAAGCGCTTTCGTCTAATGACGAAAGCGCTTGAGCACCATTCTGTGTTTCCTTTCCTTCGTGGTTTTATTCATCATAAATATTTTTCACGTGTTACTTTCGTGAAATAATTTTCATATATATATATATATATATATATAATATATATATATATATGTGTGTGTGTGTGTGTGTGTGTGTGGAATCACGCATGAACACGCATGATTTTGCATAATGCGGAATTACCTCCCACTAGGAGTCATAAATAGCACTTCTTGAGTAGAACGCGAGGGTTACGGTACGACAAGAAAAAGTTAGTACAACCTGGTGTACATAACGCATAACATATAACTCTTTCGCGTTCAAAGGTGTTTTCAGTACTAAACCCCTGCATTCGAGACACCGGTAGCATTTCATTCAAATTTTCTGGTATAACACGGGGGGAATTTTACGTATATACTGTATATATGCGCCTCGGTGGTGTAATGGTTAGCGTCACTGACTACGAATCCATCGGCCCCGGGATCGAGACCCTGTGGCATCTTTCCACACAATAAAGCAAGTAGTTGGTAGATAAACGGGTACCCTGGGTAGCCTAGTGGTTAAGACCCTGGGCTGCTGGTGTGGCGTGGTTAGGATTCCACGTTAAACTGTAGGTCTAAGGTGGAGTAAAAAGCGTGACTTTCGTTAGAATGAACAATTCGGGTGGAGCAAACCCAAAGTGTATATATATATATATGTGTGTGGTGTGTGTGTAATACACAGACTGTGCATGGAACAAGGAAGGAACCCTTTTGGGATATGTCAAATCCACTATGGCCCGAATACAAAATTTTTTCTTTTTCACGATGGAGGCCCAACGCGAGATTAATGGACTGCTTGACGCATAAGCTTTCGACCTATCCTATAAATCTTCATTAAATGCCTATAAGGGCCTTAAAAGAGATGGAAAAGAAGCGCTTGTAATAAATCCACTACTTTTATTTCCCTGATTCAGCCCCTCGTCATTGAGAATATTCACACAGCCTCATTCAAAGTGTGAAGCCGAAAGCTTTCAATTAATGAGCGAAGGATCGGTTCTTATGAGAGAGTTGAAATCACCACAAATCTATTGAATTTAACAGGGTGTTCCAAAATTATTCACTGCCGAGGATTTTGCATCGTTTATACAAATTAAGTAGTTTGTTAAGGTTTTTTGTGGAACTCATGATTTATTCTCTTTTATCGTTAAAAAGAAATTTTGAAAGTTTTGGAATCCAAATTTATTATTCGTTTAAAGGAAAGGTTATATAGGAATATACAGGGTGGCGCAAAAGTCGCGTACCATAGGAATTTTCAGTGTTGACTATATTACCTTTTTTTCTTTTAGGTAGGGGATGGCTGCGAAATTAACAATCAATGAGAGATATACCAGGTACTACAAATCGATGAATAACTATAGAATTTAAATTCTCTATCGGCTGATTGATTTGTAGTACTTGGTATTCCATACATCAAAACCAAGCTCACCCTCTCGTCCCTTGTTAATTTCACAGCCATCCTCTACCTAAAGAAAAAAAAATAGGCTATATTATTGTCAACACTGATAATTTACTATGGTGCACGACTTTTGCGCCACCCTGTAATAAAAAAAAAAACAATATAATATATATAAATATATATATATATATATATATATATATATATCCCCGCAAGGGGGTACTAAGCTCGTGCTCTTGAGTGCTCTTTGTGCTCGTTTGTACATGCTTGTTCCTGGAGGTTTCACGTGCGCCCTCCCGGCCCTAGCACCCAAGGATGATGGGGCTCGACCCTGCAGTCCTTGTCATCCTTGGTCTTTTTCCACTTCGACTGTCCCCTCCACCCTTTCTTTTTCCTCTGTCTTTCCTCTCACTTTTTCTTTGTTTTTCTGCCGAGATATGCCCTTTTAAATAGAGGCGAATCGGTTCTTCCCGAACTTAAAAAAAAAAAAAAAAAAAATATATATATATATATATTGATAATTAGCGCTATAAATTACTAAAATCGTTTTAATATCATATTATTATGCCAAGTAGCATGTCATTATACAAAAAGTAATAATAAAAAAAATTGAACTTGGGATTTTCAAAATTGTTTAAATTTTTATTTATTTTGAAAATTTTTTTTACAGTTAAATTTTCCCTTCTTTGAATTGTGAGTTTATAATTTTTTTATTTGCATTCCATTTCTTATCCAGCAAATATTTCCGTCCTAAATCGACGTTCTCTTTAATGGCAGACCTACTCGCGCTTCCTTATTTCCTGCGTCAAGCTGTAAGCACGCACATACACACCCACCAAACAGTATATATATATATATATAATATCTATATATATATATATATATATATATAATATATAATATATATATATAGAGAGAGAGAAGAGAGAGAGAGAGAGAGAGAGAGAGAGAGAGTGAGAGAAGAGAGAGAGATGGAAGAAAAGTGTCACTGTTTTACATAAAGTATCGCTCTGCTCATACATCTATTCAGGGTATGAGCAGTTCGTAGTATCACTGCCAAGTACATGGAGGATTAATGTACTGACAAGGCTTCCGTACGTAGTTCATCACCACTAAAGGCAACAATGTTCTTTGGTATAATCAATGTGTGGTCAAATTCCTAATAATTTTTTTCTCTCTTTCTTTCTATATATATATATATATATATATATATATAGGCGCGTGTGTATCGTTAAACTGCGTATCCCAATTAGGCAGACACAGAATGTGCATAAACGAAACGACTTCCATTATCGGAGTTTATCCTCGACTCACTCCACCAACTCATTAAAAGGAGTCTCCTCCCCGGAATCACTACTTGCCAACCGTTTCTCTCCTCCTTCGAACCGACGCCTCTTCCGTAATGGGTCGACGCTGTCGGATGCCATCAATTCGACTCTGTGGGTGAAGCTTCTTCTCATTCGTATCCGCAATCTGATTCCCGTTCGCGTTTCCGATTTCAATGATTTTCTGCGTTTGGTTAAGCGTTCAAACCTCGACCCCCCCCCCCCCCCCGGTTCTTCGCATCACCTAGCCTTCCCTCCGTCGTGATTTCAGGGTTTTAAGTTTTGTCATTTTGTGTGGTGAGATTCACGAAGGCGTATTTTTAGTCTTTGTATCACCGCTGTTCGAATGTAATAAGGATCAGTGTGTATACACACACACACACACATATATAAATATATTATATATATATATATATAACGTAAAGAACGACGCTTGTATAGTAGAATATGCCGCGCAAGATGAGGAGGGAGAACGAAACAAATGAAAAAATGAGGTAACCACCCGGGAATCGAACCCGGGATCTTCCGATTGCCGGTCAGATATAATAACCATTACACCATGGGCCTCACTCGATCAAAATGTATATAATGTACGGCATGCGGGAGGTGCCCCTTGGGGCATTGGTTTCTGCGCGTATGTAGGAGAATTACGGCATTTGATCGAGTGAGGCCCATGGTGTATGGTTATCATATCTGATCGGCAATCGGAAGATCCCGGGTTCGATTCCGGGTGGTTACCTCATTTTTTCATTTGTTTCGTTCTCCCTCCTCATCTTGCGCGGAATGTTCTCCTATACAAGCGTCGTTCTTTACGTTAATTATACTGCGTGTTTGCAGTTAAAATGTATATATATACATGTATATATATATGTACATGTATATATCTATACACGAAACGTTGACAAAAGTAAATAGACACCTTCGGGTTTTTTTTTTCTCCACATTTTTTAATTTGATGAAAATGAATAAATAAAACAGTTTTTTGAATGAATATATTTAGAATCGTGTTGCTTTTCCATTTGCATTACGTAAAGGCTGACACACTTTCTGGCAATCTATTTCTTATTTACGACCTGGTTTCCCAAATCACCAAATCAGGGAATTTATATTAGTATGCCTATGATAAATATATATATATATATATATATATATATTATATATATATATATATATATGCTGCAAACCCACAAGGAAAAAGAAAAACGATTCCAAGGCCTTTCGTGTATTCAAAGCTACACCTCGTCAGGTGTAGCTTTGAATACACGAAAGGCCTTGGAATCGTTTTTCTTTTTCCTTGTGGGTTTGCAGCATTCATTCATTTCACGTGTTTTATTGTGAAATTCATCCCATTATATTATATATATGTGTATATGATAATTGTTTTCACCTGCAATTCATGGAATTAATTCCCAACCAATTGCACGGTTGCATAAGGTTAATAGAGTTAATAAAGACAACCTTAATCTCCTAATGCAAGTCTGAAGAGGCTTTTTTTGTCTTTATTTTTAAAACAAGTTATTGAGGTCAGACTTCTGAAAGTTGTATACAAAGTGGTAACCAAATTCCGCACAGGCTTTCTGTTCATGCATTTGAGACATATGGTTTACCACCTCAATTTCCACCCCCAGCCCCTCTATGTAATTCAATAATTATCCTTTTTTACTATTATTGTATAATTAAAGTTGTGAGAAAAAGTACCATTACGAACGAAAGAGGTATTACCAACCGTGTGAAGTAGAGAAGTAGTCTCGCCGAATCAAATTACAGATTTCGAATCGTACAAATACATTTCCATGTGTAGCCACATTCCATTTTCTTTAGCTCATATTTAGCCTTTTTTAACGGCAAACTTATGTTTTCTAGTAAATAAAATAAACCTTTGGATACTTTTTGTTCACGTCGCCCCCACACCCCTAAAAAGAAACTTAATTGTAAAAATTACAAGTGAATGATGTAAAAAAAAACCATTAAATCATATAACAGACGAGTAAAGAAAAAACAAGCCTGTCATTTCACGTTGCATGGAAACCGAGACGAAAAGCAGACTGTAAATACACATCAGGGACTGTAACCGACGTAAAAACGTCACTGTACGGTGTAACTGTACGTATGGTAACGACTTTTATTATTATTATTTTTTTCTTCGACAAAAGAGGGCGCTATTATATATCTACACAGGTGCATTGTTTTCATAAATAATGACCACTATATCGTCTCTCATCATACTAGAAAATATTTACTTAGTGTATATATATATATATATATATTATATATAATTATATATATATAATATATATATATATATATATATATATATATGTACATACACAAACTCAGAATGGTCCCCTGAAAAACTATGGTATTGCCATTTACCATTACTTATTCGAACTATAGTGGATTTAATTTTCCGAAGAGTTCCTTGTTCCATGCACGGTCTGTGTTTAACATATATATATATATACACACACACACACAGTATATACTTTAAGAAAAAATATGAATTATAGTAATGGGACTTGTTGTTTTTAGAATTTCAAAAGTCAAGTCATCAATGATTTACATGTAAATAATTACCCGCTTCAGAACTAAAAATAATTTTTTAAATTTGATTTACGACTCGTAAATAGGTATGTTCGTAGACTTTAATATATAGCTCTTCTCTCTCTCTCTCTCTCTCTCTCTCTCTCTCTCTCTCTCTCTCTCTCTTTCGTAAGTATCAGTTTTCATTAGGAAAGTATTAATACTGTTAGTATCATCGCTTCCTATCTCAGTATGTTCAGGGTCCTGTTAAAAAAAAACCTCTTCAGGTACAATGAATTAACAGAAGTCAAAGGCACAGGAGTAATTTGGGTGCAATTCATTAATCCGCGTTAAAAAAACGCTCTTGAAGGTCCTATTCTAAACATGGCTAAAACTCAGGTGCTGCTTTTAATTCACGTTATGGCAAATTATAACGCGTTTATCTAGGTTAATTTGTTAATGCTTATCGTTAAATTGGGGTAATTGTTTTAATAACTGGGGTTTAAAGATTAGCGTCGTTCGGTGTCTAGGTTTCTTTTCTTTATATATATATATATATATATATATATGGGATTGAACTCAGAATGATCTCCTGAGGTTTTTTATGACACACACAGACCGTGCATGGAACGAGGAACTCTTCTGGGAAAATTAAATTCACTAATGTTTGCGAGTGACCCGTTGCCCACGTCGGGCTAACATGAAAAGAAAAACTAGTGTTTGTCATTTACCATACTTATTCGACTATAGTGCATTTAATTTTCCCAGAAGAGTTCCTCGTCATGCACGGTCTGTGTGTAATATATATAATATATATAGATATATAATATATATATATAGATATATTATATATATATATATATATATATATATACATATATACCTTTCTAAAAAATTAACATGTTAAGAATATGGAAGAGAGAGAGAGAGAGAGAGAGAGAGAGAGAGAGAGAGAGAGAGAGAAGAGAGAGAGAGAGAGAGAGAGGAGAGAGAGAGAGAGAGAGAGAGAGGAGCTGACTCCTATTTGAAGGCCTTTCAGGCACGAGAAGAAAAGAAAAGCAACAGTAAAATATTTATTTATTTTTTATTATCGTTGAAGACGTTCCGGGAATATTTTCACCTATTTTCAAGTACAATTACACTCAAGGTGACTGAGAAGTACTTCGCTTATTGAGTGTACTTCTCATTATACCTCTCACCTTTATCGTAAAACAAAATGTACAAAAAAAGTATGCCCGAGAAAAAAAAATATATATAACCTTTGGTTAGCTTCCGCCGAATTGTTCATTCTGACGAAGGTCAAGCTTTTCACTCCACCTTAGACCTACAGTTTAACGTGGAATCCGAACCACGCCCATCAGCAGCCCAGCGTCTTTAACCACTAGGCCACCTAGGGTACCCATTTTATCACCAACCACTTTCTTATTGTGTGGAAGGATGAACAGCTGGGTTTGCTGCGCGCCGGCTGCCGTCGGGTCTCGAACCCGGGGCCGATGGATTCCTAGTCAGCGACACTAACCACTACACTATATATACACAGGGTGATTCAAAAGTAGGTACATAGGGATATACTGTATTATGTAATGATACAGGGGAATAGTCACATCACATGTTCGATATGGCCACCGTTAACGGCAATGCACTTATGCAGCCAGCTAGGAATATCACATCAATGCGCTCCTCTTCGATAACATCTCGTAACTCATTTACCTGCAAAGAAACAGAAAGCCTATGTACCTGACTTTTGAATCACCCTGTATATATATATATATATATATATTTTTTTTTTGTTTCTCCCTGAAGATGTGAATATATCACGAAAGCGCTCGGACTTCGTGTTTCCTTTTCCTTTTCCCTGTGGTTGTTTGCTTATTAATAAGATCACGTGTTAGTTTGTGATTTTAGTGCATATATATATATTATATATATATATATATAATATATATATATATATATATCTATGGGAATAAATTAAATGGAATAAAATTAAAATAGAATGAAGTCAAATCGCGCAGACTAGAAATAAACTGAAACGTACTGGAATAATTTTGGGACTAAATTGAACTAATACAAGGTGTCTCAAAAGTCACTATCTATTTCGGTGACATTAGATGTTTTTTAAAAAAATGCTATGCTGGCATAAAGATATGTACTTCTGGTGCAAATTTGTGTATTTAGAAAAAGTTAATTGGTTTATTATCTTGACATGCTTGAACAATTCCTCGAACCTCAACTTCTTACAGATGGCATTCTTGACACAGTAGTTTTTCAGCAGGATGGAGCACCGTGCCATTATGCAATAATTGTACGTGATTATCTGACAGACGCTTCCCCGTCGCTGGATTGGTCGTGGAGGAACACAACCATGGGCAGCACGTTCACCCGATTAACACATTAGATTTTTTCGCCTGGGGTTTCATTAAGTCTAAGGTGTACATGGTAGAAGAATTAGTGATGTAGCCGAACTTCGAAATCGTATTACCGATGCAGTTCAGAAAATAACACCTCAAATGCTGGAAGTGTGTTCCGGGAAACAACTTATCGCTTTGAGCTCTGTAGAGACACTGATGGTCGCCATGTGGAGACAGATAAATAAATAGCACTAATTCTTTGTGGCACTTACTTTGAAATAAATATATTTTTCATGTCTTAAACCAGTTTTCGTAATTCCCATTATTTTTCAAAATAGATAGTGACTTTTGAGACACCCTGTATTTAGTGCCGGTTAGGTTACTCTTTGTCGTTAGGCTGCGATTGGTTAGGTTAGGTTGAATGAGAGTAGGTTACATTTCTGGAGGAAAATAGTTTCTTTTGCTGAGCGAAGCGAGTCGAAAGCTCATCGTAAATGCTTAATAAGGTTCGATCCCTTTTCTCGTCGTGTTCAATTTAAAAATTATGAAGACTTTAATATAATGTACTGGAATTAAGTCAGTTCAATGGAACTGGAATAAAATCAAATTTGGCTGGACTGGAATAAACCTTAATTCCATTTAAATCGAAAGAACTAAGTCGAATTCGACTTACTTCAGTTCGACCTAATTTACTTAAGTCATAGTATATGCTTCAATTTTACATCGTACTTAAAATTCCACATCAGTCCTTCTTCGCAAAGACTTAAACACTTTACGCGCAACAGATCGACTCAACTGCCTCTTAACAAACACTTATACTTTCAATTGTACTTATTAGCATTTTAACCATCTCTAACTATCCTCACAAGCTTTTCCGACCTTCTGTTTCTCCTTTAACCTCTAATATTTGGCTCGGAGTTGATAGTCTGATAATCCGATGATCTGATGTCTGATAGTGATTAGCAAGTTTGTGATAAAAGGCACTTAACGCTAAACATTATCTCCCGGTTCTGTTTTCAAGGGTCCTCCAACTTCCCTTTTCTTCATATATACAGGCGTCCCAAAAAAATGTATACACATTTAAATAATTATAAAGGCAGTGTTATTAAAATACATTTAATTTTCAAAATGTAATAGAATCTACAGACATTATTTAATTGTTTGTCAACGCTGTTTTCAAACTGACGTCCGTTCTGGTCCAGGCACTGCTGATAACGCGAAGCAATGGAATCGCAAACATCACGAAACATTTCGTTTGGTATTTGTGTGCATTCTCGTTCAATGGCTGCTCTCAATTCAGCGACTGTTGCAGGTTTTATAGCGTAGACTTTGTCTTTTAAGTATCCCCATAAAAAAAGTCTAGTGGTGTGAGGTCTGGTGAACGCGGAGGGTATTCTACGAAACCCCTTCGTCCAATCCACATCCACATCGTGCCAAGTAACACTCGCAATACTCCACTCTTCGGTCCGGATCTCTTCATTAATAGCATGGACTAATCTTGAATGTAACTTTTCCATTGACAGCGCTTCAAAATGCGTTGGACAGACGATTCTGAAATTCCTACCTCACGACTCGCTTGCCGCACAGATTTTCTTGGACTTTGGTGATACGTTTCCAGTACTTCTTGCTTTTGTTGTGTGGGCTTGTCGATGTCCGTGGTCTTCCGGACGCTTCTTGTGGACATTCTGAACAGTTCCATCGGCTTCAAACTTATTCTCTAATTCGAGTGATGGTAAGTCGCGTTGGGGATCTGTTTGAAACTCCCTCCTAACTGTCTTTGCACTTAAACTGCGTTTTCACACTTCCAGTAGCATTTTAGAATGAATTTCCTTTGTTCAAAGCTTAGTCTGACTGCCATTATTAATTCTAATGGGTTTAACTTGGAAAGAAAGAAACATCAATTGAGCTATCAGCTGTTAAAGTGTGTGTACATTTTTTGGGGACGCCCTGTATATACAGGGTGAGTCAAAAGTAGCGCCCGATTTCTGTCAGTTGATTGTTTGTTTGCCATTTGTATTACAGTGTACAAGAAGGTAGAAATAAATGAATGACATGTTTATCTAACCATTTATTCGGGGGAAAATTATTACGGAACTGTACCAAGCTGTTTTACTTGCAATTTTCAAAGTGCCCTCCCTCGTGATCGATGCACAATTGCAGCCGAGCAGGCACAGAGTGGCACACACGCCTGCAGAGTTCGATATCAATTTCCTCAAACTTTGCAGTGATTTGAGCCTTCAATTCCTGAATGGTACGAGGCTTTTCACGATAAACAAGGTCTTTCATGAGCCCCAAAGAAAGAAATCTGGAGGTGTAAGGTTGGGGAGCGTGCCGGCCACTCGATCGGACCGCGGCGGCCGATCCACTTTCTGGGAAAGTTTTCATCAAGCCACGACGAACATGACGTCCATAATGAGGTGGAGCTCCATCTTGCTGGAAATAACAGTCCTGATCTTGTACCCTGGGCCAAAAGAAGGTTTGCAGCATATCCAGGTAAATTTCTGCAGTGACAGATCCCTCAAAGAAAAAGGGTCCCATTATCCCTAATGGAGATATGGCTGCCCAAACTGTCACGCCAGGTAAATTTACCTCCTTCTCAACTGTCACTCTTGGGTTCTCCGCAGCCCAGTAGACACAATTGTGTCTGTTAATTGTGCCGTTAAGCTTAAAACATGCCTCATCTGACCATCAGATGTTGTCTAGCATTGTGTCCTCTTCGTCAAGTTTAGCTAAGAACTCTTCGCAAAATTGAAGACGGCAGTCGTCATCTCCATCATGAAGGGCATGCAGTAAGCGTGGAATGTAAGGTTTCCATTTTTTCTGGTGAAGGATACGGATAACACTTGATTGGCTCACTTCCAACTCTGCAGATAAACGGCGAGTTGACTTTTGCGGACTTTGTTCGTCTCCTGATGGCTTCTTCAGCCTTAGCTACATTCGTTGCCGTTTTCGGACGACCGGACTTCTTTGCAGTGGCTACCGACCTGTTGCTTCAAATTCTCGACAATCAATCGTATGTTTCTTCCCTGGGTGGGTTTAATATCGAATTCCTGTGCCAAACGGCGTGCCGCCATCGTTGGTTGTTCATTACATTTGTAGTAATGTTTCACGGCCGCAATGCGTTGATTCATTGAAAGGTAATTCATGGTTCAATTTGGTGCAAATTCAGTAACTTTCCAAACTCTCGGCAATAACCTGCAAAACAAAAACAAAAATAAATAAACTAAGAAAATTAATAATCTGCAAGACAATATTAACAACATGACTTCCCAGAAAGAATCTGACAGCCGAAAAAAACAGAAATCGGGCGCTACTTTTGATCACCCTGTATATGAGAGAGAGAGAGAGAGAGAGAGAGAGAGAGAGAGAGGAGAGAGAGAGAGAGAGAGAGAGAGAGAGAGAGAGTATAAGGATATGCTCCGCCTCTCTCAGTCATCGGGAGTCGACCCTCAGCAAGGAGAAGGAGAATTAGTTGGTTCGTTTCGTAACTCTAAGCGACCTCAAAAAAAAAAAAAAAAAATCCTCGGAAGGTTCATTCAACCGCAGAAAACTTTCACGCAGGGCGCACAGCCAGCACAGCCTGAATCGAACAGCTTCTCGAGCGATGTTGTCTGTAGTGAATGTCTGTTTAGATTAGGCTGTTTAGAACCACTCACAATACCGGTGTTCAGGCTGTCTTGATATTCCTAAAAGATGCTTTGGTACTGCAGTCAACATGTTTTTGGGTATATATATACACACAACACATCACTCCGTTTTATTTGTTTGTGCATTATACATTAATAATGTATATATGTATATGTATATGTATATATTTCACAGTATTAAGATATTGTATTGCAGTATGGGACCCACTAGTAAAAAGAACCAGGAACGTCACTGATATATATATATATATATATATACACGGTGAACCAAAAGTAGGTGGACAGTAGGTTGAATACGGTTTGTGTTATTATATTATAAACTATGGTGTTCATTATAACTATGGTGTTTGTGTTTTATTATATTAAATATTATAACTAAATTTATTTAAATTTTATTTTGTATTATAGTATACAAAAAAAAATTAAATATGTATTCTCAAAATAAACGTTATCATTTACTGTCCACCTACATTTGGTTCACCCTATATATATATATATATATATATATATATATATATATATATATATATATATTATTTTGCGTTTGTTCTTATTAAGAAAGTTGTAAAGTAAATGAATGATTTATTGGTGTTGTAGCCTTGTGCTTCATTGTTAGTGCGTTAGCTTGCTCGCTTAAGCTTGATTGCTTGCTTGTCTGACAGTCCTTACAAATTATACAGTGCTTGGCCTCGTAAAGTAGGGGGTTTAAACCAATCATGAATTCGTATGGTTTTATTTCATCTGTTTCGGTCTCGCTTTGTTGGTTTGGTCTAATCTGGTCTAACACGAAAGTGAATTTGTCAGTTTATTTACTCGTTTCAATGTAATTCTAAATTTAACTTCAGTTTTTTATAATTTGGTTCAAATGCGGTAAAAACTATTCCTGAATATGTATCAATAATAATTTACATACTTTACACCCAGGTTATTGCTTGCAGTCATACATACTCCATACGATTCTGATTATCTATTTATCTATCTATCTATTTATATATTTATTTGTCCTTCTCTCTCTCTCTCTCTCTCTCTCTCTCTCTCTCTCTCTCTCTCTCTCTCTCTCTGTATATATCATGTGTATATATTGCTGGAAGCAAATTCAAGTTGTTAAACATTTTGAACAACGGAAGAACTTCGGCATATTTGACTTTACAGGGTGGCCCATAAGTTCCAATCGATTATAATTAAAGGGAAAATACAAAAAAATCGAACAAAGAAAGAAGTTTATAATAAGTTTAGAAATATTTATTGATTATTTAAAGTGCAAAATATAACCATCTCGACAAATATTCTTTCCTTTTTTCTTTCTAAGATCCGCTTGGTGGATTTTCGCTTTAGTTATAACCGATTGGGACTTATGGACCACCCTGTATAAATGTTCCATTTAATTTTACTGGAGCAGAATTTGACAAAACTTTCTTCGAATCAAAATAGTTTTGGGTGTTCGAGTAAGCAAAATTATCGTAAGTTACAAAATTTTGCTAATTGTAACCACCCCCCACCCCACCAAGTCTATTTTTAAGTGTTTTTTTTTTTCCTTTTATTTAATGTTTTTCTATATAAGTTTTTTTTTTTCCCTTTCAGTTTCGGATTACTTCCAAATGAGAAAACCATTTTAGGGGGGGGGGGTGTCTTTCTTCTATTTAATTTTCAATTGTAATTTTTAATTATAGAATATTTATTAATAATTATTTTTATTTTTTTTGAACTCTTTTTATTTAGTCAAGTTCGAATATTCGGTTAGGTTCATTAACATTATTATAGAGTAATTTAATAGATATTTTATTTTTATATATACGCGGTGACTCAAAGTCCTGTCCCAAAGATATTTATTGGACAATTATTTTTTGAATTAGTGTTAAATATATATATATATATATATATATATATATATATATATATATAGTTTTTCCCAAAAAGTGGCCATCTTTTTCACCGGGCTAACAAAACCACAGTTCTAAGAATAACGAAATGATATAGAAATTTAATGAGTAATTCTTTACAAATTGAACTCGAACAATAGTTGTTGAAAAGTAAAGTTGACGAGTAGTGTAATTAGAGACTTTGCTGAACGTTAAGGAAGTTTACACTGCCCAAAAACAAATTGAATAAGACATTAACGCGGCAAGTGTTCAATGTATCCTTCATTATTATCAGTGATCAATTGTAATCTTGCGCGCTACTGGCGAACTGCTTTAGAAATGGTGTCTTGAGCGAGATCATTCTATGCTGTTAAAATGTACTCTCCAAGTTGATTGACATCTTGAGTATTTTGTCTGTAAACTTTGTCAACTAAACGTTCCCATATGAAATAGTCAATTAGATTTCAATCCGGACTATTTGGTGACCAATCTTCTGGCGCGATGAACTCGGGGCATTGTTCTTACAAATATGCAATGGTGGGACCGATGACAAGGAGCGCCGTCTTACTGAAAAACATAATTTTCACCGTAACTCAATTTTAGGCAACATCTTTTCTCAAGATATCGTCACAGTAATCTTTCGAGTCAACTTTCACACATTTATCGACGAAAACAATGGCTGTTTTTCCTAAACGAAAAACACCAACAGAAACCATCACGGACTAAGTGAAGTGACTCTATCGTACACTCTATCGTTTTGCTCATTTAGAGACCGTTCAACAGTGGAAATCTTTTCATTCGTAAACTAAATTATAGATACGTTGTTACGTGATCTAAAACGGCGAAGCAGTCAACGGCAACATTGTACAATGTACATCTTTTACTTTGGAATATTTAGATACGCGATGTACTTGAAAATCGCTTAAATGTTTTAGACCAACGTCTTTCTTCGCAATTCGATGCACTGAACTTTTTTAATATCAGTTTTTCAATAGCAGTTTTCCATACACTCAAACTTGAACGGGTATCGTCTTCTTGGCTGCAAATAAGTTCACTTACAGATTCAATATTTGACGGGGTCTTGCTGTACGCAGTCGTTCACTTCCCAGGTTTCGTACGTGAGTTCCCATTTCATAATTTTCTTTCCAACAAACATGATCCACTACGTACGGACCAATGTCGAATACGATACTGTTTACTTTTCCTTTAGCACCGAGACCCGTTTCCTCGTAGAGAAGTTTGATACCAATTTGTCTTCCTCTGTTAAACATAAAATAACAGAATTAACAAAAATTCCTTCGCTCGCTACAAAATCAAAATTGACTGACGTGAGTTGAATTTAGCAATTTTTTTCTAGCGTCATATTGTCAACATTAATTTTGAACAACTGTTGTAGAAATTGAATTTGTAAAGAGACAACTCATTCAATTTAAATAAACCACAGTTCATCTTAAGGACAATACACTGTAAAAGGTTTAATATGATTTATTTCATTTGGTTATCACTGGAATTGTGGTTTTGTTGTTTCGGTGAAAAAGATGGTAACTTTTTGGGGACACAGTATATATACAGTATATATATATATATATATATATATATATACACACACACCTTACGTTCAGATAAGTAATTTAAAATAATGACTCATTAGAAATGTATAATGCGTTTAAACCAAGCCAATGTGACATTTACCGCCACAGGAATAAAGATCATTTTGGCTTGACGTTACATCATTAAAATTTATAATAAACCTTTAAAAAAATTAAATTTTTTTTTCTAACGTCTCCAGAATATGAAACCTCAAATTTGGATTTCGAAAATGTACTTTAGGTCAAAAGGTATATACATATATATATATATATATAGTTCCCAAAAGGTTTAAAAATTATTCTTAAAATATAAAACCTTAATATTTGTATTATTTATTTCATATTTTATGGTGTTTAAGTGGAATAAATACGTTGATTCAAGGTCTGAAAAGGTCTGTCTTTCTGCTTCGAAGCGTCTGTCCTGACATTATTATTATTATTATCATCATGATCATCATTATTGTTACTATTATTATTGTTAGTATTAGTATGGGAATTGATACAAACGTGACTCACAAACTTAGCCGTCGCACATCGCTTAAATATATATATATATATATATATATATATATATATATATAATATATATATATATTATATATATATAATTATATATATATATATGTATGTTATAATGTTATAATGTTTCAGACCAACAAAGACCCTAGGATCCACTCATGGCTGGTCTACCTAACTGCGTTCGTAATTGTGTATTGCGCATGTCCTCCGTGTGGCGGAGGGGACCCACAATTTTACGTGGGTTCCGAACCACAAGAACATGAGAAATTTTTATAGTGGGCACACTAGGGGCCACTTCGGTTCATCGAGGTGGCTCCATTATGTAAAAACTGCCTGTACACTGGCAACAACCAATTTTTACAAAACTAAATAATTATCAATTTAAAACTAATTAATTATTAATTAAAAACTAAAGATAGAATCTCTCGATCCAGGGGATCAAGTCATAATAGACTACTATCCACAAATATGTTACACTCTATATCTATTTATAACCGACATGCAAATATATCAGATCCAAAGAATCCAGTCAATTTCATTACGGAATCCATCACTACCAGTATACCAGTATATATATATATATTATATTTATATATATATATATATATATATATATACACACACACACACACACACACACACACACACACCACACCACACACACACAGCTTTCAAATGTTCCATGCGATGATTCCTCATTTCACGAAGGTCAAGCTTGTCGCCACTCCTCTCGAGTTGACCTGGTGAAGTAGTGAGTTGGTTTCTTGTACTCTCCACCTCACTTCCCGGCTCATCGGGGATTGTTCTGTGCAGGCGTCTAACGTCTAATCTTCTTTTGAAGATTTCCACCGCAACACCACTCGTGTTCCTTAGGTCTTTGGGCAACTGATTAAACAGTTTGGTCCTCTCACAACAAAACTACTTTCTTTCAGGGTTAAGGAAAAGAAATATATATATATATATACAGGGCGTCCCAAAAAAATGTATACACACTTTAACAGCTGATAGCTCAATTGATGTTTCTTTCTTTCCAAGTTAAACCCATTAGAATTAATAATGGCAGTCAGACTAAGCTTTGAACAAAGGAAATTCATTCTAAAATGCTACTGGAAGTGTGAAAACGCAGTTGAAGTGCAAAGACAGTTTAGGAGGGACTTTCAAACAGATCCACCAACGCGACTTACCATCACTCGAATTAGAGATAAGTTTGAAGCCGATGGAACTGTTCAGAATGTCCACAAGAAGCGTTCCGGAAGACCACGGACATCGACAAGCCCCACAAAGCAAGAAAGAGTACTGGAAACGTATCACCAAAGTCCAAGAAAAACTGTGCGGCAAGCGAGTCGTGAGGTAGGAATTTCAGAATCGTCTGTCCAACGCATTTTGAAGCGCTGTCAATGGAAAAGTTACATTCCAAGATTAGTCCATGCTATTAATGAAGATGATGATCCGGACCGAAGAGTGGAGTATTGCGAGTGGTACTTGGCACGATGTGGATGTGGATTGGACGAAGGGGTTTCGTAGAATACCCTCCGCGTTCACCAGACCTCACACCACTAGACTTGTTTTTATGGGGATACTTAAAAGACAAAGTCTACGCTATAAAACCTGCAACAGTCGCTGAATTGAGAGCAGCCATTGAACGAGAATGCAATACCAAACGAAATGTTTCGTGATGTTTCCATTGCTTCGCGTTATCAGCAGTGCCTGGACCAGAACGGACGTCAGTTTGAAAACAGGCGTTGACAAAACAATTAAATAATGTCTGTAGATTCTATTACATTTTGAAAATGAAATATATTTTAATAAACACTGCCTTTATAAGTATTTAAAGTGTGTATACATTTTTTTGGGACGCCCTGTATATATATATATATATATATATATATATATATATATGAAAATTATTTCACGAAAGTAACACGTGAATAATATTTATGATGAATAAAACCACGAAGAAAAGGAAACACAGAATGGTGCTCAAGCGCTTTCGTCTAATGACATCCTCATTAGACGAAAGCGCTTGAGCACCATTCTGTTTCCTATCCTTCGTGGTTTTATTCATCATATATATATATATATATATATATATATATATATTATATTACATTATATTCATTACATCATATTATATTATAATAGTGTATAAATATAAACTTAACAACGGTGACTGTAAATAGTGCGCTTGTTTTTTAATGGGAGATATTAATGGTGACCTGAATATCCCGAATTGTTTATCGAATTCCGCAATATGTGCGTTTCGACCTGCTAACCTCCTAATGTGTAATATTAATAAATGTGGTAGTGAAATTTTTACAAATTGTTGCATATTTGTGATGACAGTAATAAGGTGGTTCTCCGCAGATGGAGGAATTTACATGGCCCCGTTGGAACTTTATGGAAGAGAGTGTCGGCACTTTCTTTCCCATCAATGGGATAGTGACTTTATACTAAATATTGTTCATATTAATTGGTTGTGTATATATATACACATTCTTAAATTCGGATCTTTTATTTATGGAATACTCTCTCTCAACCTCTGAAACTTTTGCCGACCGAAATATGTTGATAAAATTTCCAAATTTTGGATTAGGTCCAAAATTTAGGACATTTTCCTAACTTTAATAGGTTAAATATGTTGCACAATACTGTATAACTACTATCCTACTGTTTGATAATACATACTAATAATAATAATAATAATCAAAATAATACTTTAATAATAAAACATTAATAATATCAAAGTAATTTATATAAAAATAATATTGAAACATTATTCCAAATTGGGATTCAATTTCTAGACTCGACTTAGTTAATTCCAAAGTTAGGACACACTTTCACTCTGATTAGTCCAAACTTTAGACATAAAAATAACGAATTTTATATATAAAAATAATAAAAATAATAAAATAACTGGTCAAGTACTGAAAAATAGGCAGCAAAAACTGGAATAAAAGCCAAATTATGAAGTATTACTCAATAAGTTAGAATTATTTCATTGTGCATGCGACACTGATTGTCCTAATAATCATAATCTCACTGATGGATATGATAACAGTGCTATTACTGCTTCCAGAGAGGCAGGAAATAACTCGGCTATAAGTCAAAGAAGTCGTCATACTAAAGTGACCCGTGGCTGCGGAATGACTTTGTATTATGTAGCATGTCGAGCGCAAACTTTTAAGAGATGTAAAAGTAACTTCAATGATGACAACAAAAGTGTTTGGAAATATATTTGAAACGATTGATGGCCTCTCGGCAGTTCAAATCTTGTAAATTGGTGGAAAGTTCCTTGATGTTGTGAAGAGAGAAAGCCTTTCATTTCTCCTTCATAACTCTTTACTAAATGATTCATGCAACACATTCACACGCGCGTCACGACCAGGAATTAAATTCATTATTGAAGGAATTAAAAACATGTAGTCGAGCTAAAGACTGTCGTCTCTGTGATATAGACAAGTTCATTCTAGGGTTAAATTAAATTAAGGTTAGGTTAGCATAGGCTACGTTATGTTGGGTTAAGTTAGGCTAAATTAAATTATTACAGTGTCGCTGTAGTTCCCTTTCGGCAAAATGTCTATAGGTCCCAAACAGCGTTTTTCTCTGTCAAATGAAGTCTTGACATACTCCCGTGAATCTTTATATTTTTAGACGCATCTCCAGCATTTTCTGCGGACGTAAATCTTGCCATTAAGAACAAATGTATTGTCTATTAATAGGCACAAACCATCCGGAATCACTTCTCATTTTTCTAAATTGTTTGAAAAAAACAATGGGTTATTTCCTAATCACTTTGGCTTTAAACGGAATACCTTGGTAGATTCAAGTATCTCGAAGGACGGTCTCAATAAGTTCATTAAACTAACTCGGTGGTGTATACTGTAGTTGTTTGCTTGATACCAGTAACGTTTATGATAAGGTTAATCCTTACATATTGTCAGTAAAGGACAGAAAGATATCTTTCGCTAAAGTAAATACCATGATGTATCATAGTTGTATTCATATCAAACAATTGCAGTGAAATTTGAAAATGTATTCTCTGATTGTTTCAAGACCTCATATGGAGTATACAAAAAGAGTTTGTGGTATCCTCTTCCTGTGTAAAAAAAATATATATATTATATATATATATGGTCTGTCTAATTCACTTAATAATGTCAACATTGTACGAGGGGCGGTGAGAAAATAAGTTTGCACGGCGTATAATTTCGTAACTAAAGGACCTACATTGATTATGTTTATATCAGGTGAATTCGTTAACCATTGTTGGCCACACTGCACGTCGATTCGGCTGCCATCTACCGTACATTGGTTATACGAGTCAGTTGAACATGGCGGCTCGTACTAAAAAACAATATCGTAATTTACGTGTTAAATCAAATGGGTTAATAACTGTAATTGTAACTCAAATACTGTACCAATGTAGTAAAAACGTCTTCCAAACTTTTTGGCGTTTGCTACTGACACCTGTGGGAGAACCACGACAAAAATATATGTACAAAACGTAGAACCTGTTGTATACAATAAAACTTTCAAGATCTTCCACAAAGACTATTTTTGGCCTCCTAGCTGTTCGGCTTCCCAAATATATGCCACCCATAATATCCCCGGGCTAACATATTCTCTCGACGTGACGTTTAATCGACGAGCTAATTTGATTTAGATTAAGTTAAGTTAGGTTAGGTTTAATTAGGCTAGGTTTGGTTAAGTTAAATTAGTTTATTAGTGTCGATAAAATGCTCCATCGGGAAAGTGAGTATACAGAGAGTTGCCAACAGTAAACAGACACCACAACAACTGTCTTCAAGAATAAATGGCAGAGCTCATCAATGGATTGCCAGATCACGTATCAACTTTACAGAATGTAAAGGGGAGAACAACACGATTCTAAATATATTCATTGAAAAATCTGTTATTATTTATTAACTTTTATTATCAAATCCAAAAACTATAGGAAAAAAAACAACAACCCGAAGGTGTCTATATACTTTTGTCAACCCTTTGTAGGTCCTAATAACCTTGAATTACTGTTGATGGTATAGCAGGAAAGCGCAGTAAAACTTACTGCAAAGAATTTAACTACCGCTCAACCACTCCTTCAGTTCAAGGCTTTGTTCGGCTTTATCATACATCTTCCAAATTATGAATAAATAGTGTGAGAAAATCTTTATGTAAATATTCTTTTTCAACTCCAAATCAAAGAATCAAAGACTGTTTAAGTTTATCCTGTTTTATTTTGTTTTACGATAATTCTTTATAATTATTTAGTTTCTTTTGATAGTCCTTTTACGCGTTAATTATAATTATTTCCTGTAATTTTGTATTGTATATTCGTTTATAATAATAATAACTATTGCAGTCCATACTGTATTTCTTATGCGAACTGCATATAATGGACTGTTGAATCTATTATTTCTGCCAGCGTTATACGAGTATACCGTATGTTGACAATTAATTGTAATAATGCGTGTAGCCGAATATATTATTTGCATGCAAAACGTAATTATATCATGCATAACCTACATAATGTTATTTGTATTATTGCCTACTGCACACAAACACACACAAAAAAAAATATATATAGGTCCTATATATATATATATACATATTAGTTTTACTTGATGGTTTAACTGCTTTTATATATAGGTCCTATATATATGTATATATACGTATTAGTTTTACTTGATGGTTTAACTGCTTTCGACCTTCAGCAGCTGCTATTATAATTATCAAAGATGACTTAAATACTGCGAAATATGAAGCTCAGTGAGGTAATGAAGGGAAATTGTGTGTAAAAGCATATTCCTTTTTAATGGCACGGAAATATCAAAAGATTTTGGTAATATTCTTTTTTATTTTTTTGCTATAATTACACCATCATTAAGTGTTGAGTTTTACTATCAAAAGTATATATATATTTTTTTGTTTCTTTTTCAGAATTATACTTGAGCTAAATCTGAGTATTCAGCGACCATTTTGCTTCAGCGGTAAGTTTATATGTTCAGCTCTATTATCATTGTAACAGGAATTAGGAATTATATTTAGTTGTAAATGATGGTGATGGTATATATATATATATATATATATATATATATATATAAAGAGAGACAGCGAGAGTGTGTTATGAGAAGTTAATATATTTGAATACTAGCGAGGAGTTTTAGTGATTTGATCGAAAGCGTTTTGTGGTGTGTGAGATTACATCAACCGACGGATATAATTGAATAAACTTTATAAATTATGTATAACCACGTCTGGTTTTATATTCCACTCAAGTTATTACGTTATATAACAAGGATACTGATTGGTTTTATAGACATTATCTGCATTCCGTAGTTTACAAAAACTCTGCCGGAAAAAATGGAAACTTCCTCGTTTATTAGGGCATATTACACGCGTGTCCTAAAGTGCATGATGTACATTGTACGTATAACAGAAAAGACCTTCAGAAGGACTCGTGAAGGACTAAGGATCGTCTTGGCATGGAAGTATGCATCATGGCAAGTCTAGATTTTGTCACACTTGAGCTGAATTTCCTTTAGAGGTACCACAGATGTTGGGAATTTTTTTTTTTTTTGTTTTCGAGTTGGTTTTAGTGTTCGAACGAGTTCTATAGGATTTAATAGCTTTTGTAGATGTACTGGGAAGAATGTTTAGCTCATTTTGTTCCTTTCAATGAGTGGTGGTTTTAGCGGTGTGACCTTTGGCGCATTCCGCTCGCAAATTATTCAAATGCTAAACACTTTATTGCGACAATACGTGCATACAATGCGATGGATACGTGTTTAGTAGAAGTAAGGCGCCTCTCACGCAACGAAACACTAGGACAGTCTTTCCAGAATTTCAAATCGCTGCCTATACCATTCACTAAAACCAGGGTATTTAATTGACTGTGGGTAAATGCAAAGAGGATTCCATTTGACGTAAAGACACTCGCGTATAAACTTATCCGAGAGCAAAGCAGATTTTCAAAATTACTTGTCTGTGTATCTTCTTAGATTATTCTCTTTACAATGGTGTTCATAAGCAGGGGCTTTCGTCGACCACAGTTAAATAGTAGGCTGATTTATATTCAAATTATGTCAGCTGTACGTCGTGACAAAGTGATATTCTCCGCGATTTATTCAAGACTTATGAATAGATTGGGTCTCACGCACCTGGCAAAAAGGGATTTTTTTGGGGGGTTCGTCTGTGACCACTGATGGCCAGCTGGTTAGCTTCTCATTTGTTTTCTATACGCATGAAGAATTCTGATGTTACGAACTGTCCCACTTGCAAATCAAAATTTTTAAGTTATTTTTATGCTTCTCACTTTGACCACAGTTCAACCACACGACCACGGATATAGGGTGATATATTAGGAGCACCAACTGTACCAAATGTAATAAATGTGTGAACTTTTCTGTTGAAAACCTAAACTGGGTCGCGCAGGCGAAATTAGCAGCTTAAATAATATACGAGGGCCACCCAATATATTTTGCCCCCCTTTTTTTTTCTTTCCAAGTTTCTTTGTAAGTTCCACAAATTTTGTACGCAAGTAATTACATACCTTTTTTACAAGTTTTTATTTTTCCACATAGTTTCCATCCTTTTCTACGGCTTTCTTCCACCTCGAAACATGGGCCTTTATTCCTTGCTGGTAAAAGTCCGTTGGGTTCCGCTGGAGCCACCTCTTAACCTCCTCAACAACCTCATCGTCACTCTGAAACTTTCTTCCACGAATGGCATCCTTCTTTGGCCCAAACAAATGGAAGTCTGAAGGTGCCAGATCCGGGCTGTATGGAGGGCGGGGTAACACAGACAAGCGCATTTTTGTGATGGCCTCTCTTGTTTGCAAACTGTTGTGTGGTCTTGCGTTATCGTGCAAAAGAAGGACGTCTTCCAGTTTTCTCTCCGGTTGAACTCGCTTTATACGTCTCTGGAGTCTCTGTAGGGTAGCAATATATGCCTCTGAGCTGATTGTTTGTTCTTTCTTTATAATGCCCACCAGAATCACCCCTTTCATGTCCCAGAAAGAGACATGAAAGATGGTGGCTATAACCTTTCCTACAGAGGTAGCCATTTTGAACTTTTTCTTGCGTGGGGAGTCTGCGTGATGCTACTCCATGGATAGGCGTTTTGTTTCAGGTTCAAAGTGGTGTACCCAAGTCTCATCCCGTCACAATTTATGGAAGGAAGTCATCCCCTTCTGTCTCGTATCGAACCAACGACTCAGAAGCAATTTCTTTTCTTTGGGCTTTGTGATCTTCAATCAGTTGGCGAGGAACAAACCGTGAACACTTTTGAGTATCCCAGTTGCTGAATTATCGTATTCACACTTCCTTCACCAATTCCTAGCTCCAGTGATAGCTCCTTGTATGTGACGCGCCGATTTGATCGAATGATGCTGTTAGCACGTTGCACAGTGTGAGATGTGACAGCCGATGCCGAGCGACCGCTGCGTGGCTCATCATCGAAGCTGGCTCCCTCTCTCCGATGATCTCACACGTTTAGACCAGCGCCCAACTGTGCTTCGATCAACATCATCATCTCCGTAAACGTTTTGTAGACGTTTGTGAATATTTCCAACTGTTTCCTTCTCTGCGGTTAATAACTCGATAACAGTTCTTTGTTTACGACGCACATCAATGTCAGACCCCATTTTTGAAACTGCGTTAACCATCGGTTTTATACAAGGGCGTTTAAAAGCGGTTTTATACAAGGAGAGGAGGTTCAAACTGGAAAAATCCGGTTATGGGAAGCGCAGAAAGTTCAAACTTACGGCCCAAAAGGCATTTCAGCCCCATGCCCTATTATTTAGCTAAGAAAAAAGGGTGTGGCAAAATATATTGAGTGACCTTAGTATATATATATATATATATATATAGGGTGTCCCATAAGTCTGGAACCATAGGGTAAAATAAGTAATTCATGTTTTTCCGTTTATGCAAGTGCCCATGATGTCTTTGAGTAAGGAAGAACGCATCCAGGTAATTCTGCTCGTAGGAAATCGGAGTCAGAGGGAGGTCGCTGAGGAATTTAACAGATTGCATCCGGACCGCGCGCCGATAACACACAACTGTGTCGGCAAATTTGTAGCAAAGTTCAGGGAAACGGGATCCATAGGAGATAAACCACGCAGTGGACCTCCGAGGACATCCACCGACGATGACACAGCCGCTACCATCCTCGCTCATTTCACAAACAGTCCCCAAAAGTCTCTTCAGCGTTTTTATTGTCGTTTTTATCATTTTGCCCTATGGTTCCAGACTTACGGGACACCCCTGTATATATATATATATATATATATATATATATATATATATATATATATATATATATATATATATAGTGCTTGCATAATACCGAAAATTTTCAATACCGGTATTTGGAGGCAATTATGCTAATCCCGGTATTGATACCGGTATTATGAAAAAAATAATTATTTTGATTTATTATGGTGCCACCCTACCACCCTCCCACAAGTCTGAGGGACTTGCAGTACTCACCATATTTACTATAAATTAATGACCCAACTCCAAATAGATGCATTCTATTCGAAAAAGTTTATACAGTAAATTACTAAATTGTAATAAAAATATTATTTGAATTTTTTTTTAGCATATTATTATACAACTACTGGGGTAGATAGAAATTATTAGTATCTAAATATTTATTTCTTAGTTTGATTTTGAAAGTATGCTTTGAGGAAACAAAGAGCATCTAGGGATTGTTCAGATAGACTTGATCTCAGTTTCGTCAGAAATAGGCCTGCAGCAGAAAAGGCTCTTTCTGATTCTGCACTTGTAGGTTTAATTGAAAGCAGTGCCTTGTACAGCTTCTCTAAATTCTCACTTCTCTGTAAGTAACTTCCAAGCTTTTAAATTCATTAGTAACATCAAAATCAATGGAATTTTTTTTAGATGGCACTTTTCCTAGTTTGTCCATTTCTTGCATGTATTCACTCAGTAATGAATCTGCTTCCACTTCAGTCTTATCGGAGGACTAAATTGCCTAAATTTTACAATAGCAATTTTTGTCAATACGAAAACCTATAATATCGGTATCGGTATTATTTGTACTTCTTCAATACGCGTATTAATACCGGTATTTCAATACCGGTTTTAACCCTAATATATATATATGAAAATTATTTCACGAAAGTAACACGTGAAAATATTTATGATGAATAAAACCACGAAGGAAAGGAAACAGAGTGGTGCTCAAGCGCTTTCGTCTAATGACATCCTCAGGAACACTGAAGTAAATAAAGAGTTCAGATAAATTGGTAGTTTTCCTTACAAATTTGTATGCTCCTCCCACAATTTTTATTTCTATATTTATTATATATATATATATATATATATTTTTTTTGGTAACTTATATATAGTCTTGAACGCTTTATTTACTTCAGTGTTCCTGAGGATGTCATTAGACGAAAGCGTTTGAGCACCACTCTGTGTTTCCTTTCCTTCGTGTTTTATTCATTATATATATATTATATATATATATATATATATATATATATATATATAGAGAGAGAGAGAGAGAGAGAGAGAGAGAGAGAGAGAGAGCGAGAGAGAGAGAGAGAGAGAGAGAGAGAGAGTGTGGTGGTATGGGCGCGCGTGTGCGTGCGTGATTGTTTTATGGGCCTGGTTCCTTTGCTGTTAAGCCTCTGTACTATGGTCTTCTACATACTGACTACAGATCTGTGTCCGAGAAAGCTTCCTGATTGCCGCTATTGTTTGGCTTATAAATAGTAATGAATGCCTCTTGATCGGAGATGAAATAACGGCGGGTAATACGTCCACCACCTCACAATCAATTCAGACGAACTTCTTTTTTTTTTTGTTTATCATGTAATTAGTTTCATTTATTTACGTGTCAGCCACACATACTCTACTTTCTTTCAAACATTCTCTCTCTCTCTCTCTCTCTCTCTCTCTCTCTCTCTCTATATATATATATTATATATAATATACTATATATATATATATATATATATATATATATATATATATATATAATTGTGAGAGTTAAATCTGCAACTGTTTCATTATCTTTAACACGAAGAACTGAAGAGAATAATGACCTTATTAACACCCGCATATCTCTCTCTCTCTCCACATACACACACACACACACACACACACACACACACACACACACACACACACACACAACACATATATATATATATATATGTGTTAAACTGTGATATGTTAAAGGCACTGAAGTTAATGACGTGGAATTGAGAGGATTTTTGGATAAAATCACGTTAAAAATGAAGAAGAAAGGATAATAACTTTATTACACCAATTTCCTATTTGCCTTATTTGGAGGTTCTCACGAGATTCTGCGGTCCATGAACAAATCTTCAGAAAGATGGTTTTTGGGTGCTTGCTCCCTTCTGTGTGTGTGTGTGTGTGTGGTGTGTGTGTGTGTGTGTCCCTTTTTTCTTCCCATATTTGAACTTTTTCTCTCTCTTTTTTCACTGTATATTATCTGTTTCTTCGTGACTGTTTTTTTTTGTTTTTTTTTGTTTTTTTTGTTTTTGTTTGTGTTCATTTCGATGAGATACGCCAAAAAGTTGTTTTAAACCAGGAATTACAGGTTTTTGTGTTTGTGTTCATTTCCGATGAGATACGCCAAAAAGTTGTTTTAAACCAGGAATTACAGTGTTTTGTGTTTGTATTCCATAAATTAATTCTATGCAATTCGTAAGCGTTCAACATTCCGGTTTGGGAACTTTAACTAGACATTGTTGTTGTCACATTTTCCAAAATGGGTTTGAATGTGAAACAAAAATAATAATTTTTCAATTACTGTATGTTTTTCTACTTGTCTATCTGTCTCTTTTTTCCATTTCCACATTTCATCACGGTTCCACCCCCATCGCACCCCCCCCCCCGACCTGACCCTCCTTTATGGAAGAGACCCACCAATGCATAACTGAATGAAGAAACCGTATGGCATTGCTCATCTTCACAACAAAGAAACGACAATGGATGTCGAGGCATCAATGCTACGATACTATCGTCATTCTTTGGTGCTGAAATGCTATCGAATGATGGTGGTGTTCATCGAGCACAGAAATTAGATCGAACGGAATTCGGTCGAAAGGAATTCGATCCACCTTAAGCAGTGCGTGGCATTCAGTGGACATAATTAGTGTGACATTTGACTAATTTTTTTCGTATAATTACTGACATTACTTCGTTTTATAAGATTATATTCAGGTGTTGCAAAATTTATCCAAACTTCTGACGAAGTGTTTTCTTTAATCTACTCGTACTTGATGTTCGGAATTTGGTTTTTTAATGTTTACCTTGATAATATATATATATGTATGTACTTGGTACTTGGTAATTTGGTAGTAGTTCTGCGCGTCGGTCTCTCTTCACACAGTCACAAGGTCAAGCTGGTGGTTTTACCTCTAGGCATGGCCTGGTGGAGGGATGAGTTGCTTTCTTGCATCTCCGTCGTACATAGCAGGTACACCCGGCTTATCCGGTACCGTCCTGAACCAGGCCTCTCGTCTTCTTTTGAAGACTTCAACCTTGACACCAATGATGTTCCCGATGTCCTTCGAAAGCTGGTTGAAAAGTCTTGGCCCGCTGACAACCAAGCTATCTTTTTTCAGTAGTGAGGGTGTCCCTTGTTGGGCCTTTAGTTTGGGACAGTAAACATACACATTCTACCTTTCCTATTTTCCACAGTTGTTTGGGTGTGTACTGGGTTCGGTTTGAGGTAGGTTAGTACAGTGTAAATTATAGTGTACCAGTGTACTCTTGCTGAAAGCCTGAGCATACCAAAACTTGAATAATGCTCAGTCTTGATGTGCCCATAGAGAGATAAACTATAATTTACGCGTGTAAATAATAAATTTTAAGAAATTTATTTTACACGCGTAAATTATAGTTTATCTCTCTTTTCTTCTTTCCAGATAATATAGATTTAATTTACAAAGCCTTTCTCAGTAGTTGAGTTCTTTGCAGCCATCGCTCTTGGCTGTGAAGTTTCTTTAAATTTCTTCTTAGTTTATTAATTTCCTCCTTTTTCATATGGGCACGTCAAGACTGAGCAGTATTCAACTTTGGTATGCTCAGGCTTCTTTCAGCGAGGGGAATCATTACTTTCTTGTCTTCTTCTCAAGGTCCCGTAACGCTTTTTGCTTTGTTCATCGCTATTTGATTTTGTGTTTCAAATTTCGCATCATCGATCATTATAACCCCTAAAATCTTTGCTCTCTTACTTTTGTGAATTTTCTGTCTATCTGGAGCAGAGCATAATGTGTTGTTTTAGTTCCTCATATCTTTCACACCTCAAGAGCTGAAAATTGTCGGTGTTAAATTTCATGTTTTTGTCTTCTGACCATGTGCATATTCTGTTCGGGTCCGTTTGTAGGGCTTCCACCTCTTCTGCATTTCTGATTTTTCTGTTGGTTTTTGTATCGTTCGCAAAGGATGTTACTATACTGTTGTTGGTTACTTCATTGTTTCTGTCTTTTAGCATGAGAGAGAGAGAGAGAACATCATGCATGAATGTGCACGATTTTGAATAATGCAAAATTACCCCTACCATGATTCGAACCCAGCACCTCATGAACGGAAGGCAAAGAGGCTACCACAACGCTACGACAAGTTAATACAAACCGATGGATGTTTCAACATCCCGGGAAATAATAAAGTAGTCTTTTACGTTGTCGTAGCGTGGCGGAAGCACCCTCGCTTTCTATTGAAGAGGTGCTGGGTTCGAACCTCGAATGCTGATGGTGCATTTTATATATATATATATATATATATATATATATATATATATACACACACGCGTGTATATATATATATACACACACACACGCGTGTATATATATATATACACACACACACACACACACACTCGTGTGTATATATATATTCTAGAAAGTAGAAAGAACTAAGGAAGAACGTAGATTGTACCATTACAGGTCTTAATGCAAAAATTGCAAACTAAACAGTAATATGTATTTATATACAGTGTGTGTATAATCTTAACTGTTAACTTCATTAGCGTTGGAGCCTTTCAGCCGTGCCTTCAGTATTCAAATAGTTCGATATATATATATATATATATATATATATATATATATATATATATATATATATAATATATATATATATGTGTGTGTGTGTGTGTGGTGTGTGTGTGTGGTTTTGTGCGTGCGTGCATATAATCATACTCACGGACATGCTGTACACATATTTACCTAATCGTATGCACATACATAAGTTTGAGATGCCATTCTGAGGCCTGAATTAGAATTTAAGTGGTAGTATTTAACGTATTAGACTACCCTCGAGACCTTTTGGGGTTTGGGACTTCCTTTTGGAAGAGGAAGGTATTAGTTATCTATTTATTTGCTTATTTTGTATTATCTTTAATTTGGGAAAGTTTTTTTTTTTAGTTTCAGTTTATTTCAAAGTTACGGTTCCTTTTAAGAAATGCAGGAACGTCACCCTGAAATATTTCATTTTCTTTTCTTGAAGAAAGTTGCAAATTAAAAATGTCACCCATGAACTACAGTACTTTCATATAATTAATGCGGCATTTTCTTTCAGTTATATTTACTTTTAATTTTATTGTCGTTTACTAAACATTTCATATCTCAATAGTGATGCCTAAAGGTGACTAGATTTCCTGGAGTTAAAAGCGGGACATCTCTTGAATAATGAATAGAAAATATTGCGGCTCGCTTACATCCTATAGCGGCCCTACTGGTATGAAGTAGGTTGTAACATAAATTATATTTACTGAATGCAAAAATAACCCGCTTACCTTTTTAATTAATTAATTATCATACTTTTCACATGTATTCGCTTTACGGCAGCAAAGGTTCCTTAAAGTCATATTCCTTACAGGTAGTAATTTTGATAAAGCGGGACATTTAAGTTCATCATCTCCCAAAGCGGGACATTTCAGCGTTCCCTAAAGTTTCTAGGGACAACGGGACATATAGCTCAAAAGCGGGACAGTCCCGCCGAAATGGGGAGTCTGGTCAGTTTACTGATACCTTATAAGGGTTTTGCATCAAATAAAATGAAAGCTGCCCCTTTTTGTTGACACATAATCAAGCAAAGTACGCCACATGATGATATAAGCATGTTGGACCATGAGAAATGAGACCAATAAATCTGTTCTACTCAGCCCACACTTGAAATAACATTCTTCGAAGGATTTGGGGCTCGAATTTGTTTAGGTTTAAACCTAAAACATCTCTGAAACATTGGAAAGCCTCAGTACCGGCTCGAGGTTTGCCAGCACCCCGGGCAAATTGAATTTCAGCGCCCTTAAGACTTTTACCATTTTAATCATTTTTTCATAATGGTGAAAATATTACAACTCTGGGAATAAAGAATAGGTCTCTCGCCACAACAATAAGAAATAAAATAGACATTCCTCAACAATTTGACTTCATGTCAGACGATTTTTATATTTTGGATTTATTTTTATTTATTCATTAAGTTTTTCTCTCCGTTGTTTGGCGACCCTCAACGCACTGCGCCCCGGTTAACCGGGGCCTTGAGCCAGCCCTGGTAAACGTACAGAAGGAATGGCAGGCACTAAATTTAAAATCCAGAAATAATAATAAAAAAAATATCCTAAAATAAAAAATTCTCCAAATTTTTCCTCACTATTTTCAAACCATCAAATTTTTTAAAGCTAAATTAAAAAAAAAAATAATAATTTGAGTGTGATAACGACCACGGGTTAACATTCACACTTAATATTTTTTTTTAAAAGTATTTTCGGTGATACAGTCAAAAAAACCTTGAAGAAATGTAGAGATGTAAAATTTAATGGTGACATCAACTTTTTGTAAACAAAAAGGTAAACTAAAAAAAAAAAATTCGATAATTTATAATTGGCGAATTAATTAATTAACAAAGAAAAATTAATTGAAAATTCCCTTTTGTAAATAAATAGATTTTGAAGACGAGAAATTACAATGGAAATAAGAGATGGTGTCCATACAGTGCGGGTATTGAGGAGGATTAAAATTGAATTAAATTGAATTAAATTGAATAACTTTTATAAATAATAAAATAAATACATTGATCTTACAATTCACAATAACATATAATTGTGAAGCGGCACTATTTATTTTATTTAATTTGGCCCTTTAGCTTTAATAGGCTTTAGGCTTTATTTGAATAAAACCGTGGCGTTTTGTACTGTAGTAGTCAACCCGAATCAGCTCGTCTCTCAAAACCTCTCGCTCATTTTTTACATCCTCAAATTTTCGTTCAATACTTTAAAATCTGATTACATTTTAAAGTGATTTTAAGATCAGTAATATTTTGTACACTCTTTAAACTGGAATTTAAAAGGTTTGTACTAATATATAAGAATAAAGGCATATATATATATATATATATATATATTATATATATATATATATATATATATATATTACACACCTTCAAGAAAAATGAAAAAAAGAAGATTTTAAGGCCTTTCGTGTATTTAACCATGGTAAGTTAACCATGTGTATTTAACCATGGTCCCCTTCATTTTACTTACGTTGTTGGAACCATGGGGTCTATGTGACCCTATGCCTTAAAACCTTTCAAAATGGTGCTACAAAAAATCTGTAATGAAAGAGTGACATGAATGAATATCGTACTTGATATTTAAGAACTTTTAACGAATAATATCATCTCTTTCAATGTTTTGACCCCATCGTTCCTGATGAGGGTTAAACACCTCGTCAGAGTAGGGCTGTAACATTTATAAATTTCACGTGTTTAATTGTGAAATGCATTCCTCTCATATATATATATATATATATATATATATATATTATATATATATATATATATATATATATATATATATTATAAACCAAACGTTTGTCGCTTCGTCTAAGAAATGAGTTTGCAGAAGTGTTTCCAGGATAGATTCAAAGCTCTGATTTTTTGGGAAGAAAAATTCTTCTAATGACGAAGTCGTTTCCAGGGAAGGAATATCCTGAGGGCGCATAATCGGTCCCCGAAGATGAAAGATTCTTGCCCCTGGAACAAGGGTATTAGGGGCACCTGCCACAGAAAGTGATTCCGGTAGCGCCTTAGGGGCATTCCATAAGAATGTTTTTCTTTTGTAAAGCGACTCCGAAATGATTTCCAGGCTTAAAATCTTGTTCCATTTTTTATAAGAATAAATAACTCTCTCTCTCTCTCTCTCTCTCTCTCTCTCTCTTTCTCTCTCTCTCTCTCTCTCTCTCTCTTTCTCTCTCTCTCTCTCTCTGTGATACGTTCTTTTAACTGGTCGTTCTTCTTAAATTTTCAATTAATTTTAAAAAGTTATTTATTTTTTATTTAAAATTCTTGCGGAAGATTTGAGCAATGCCGCCATTAATGTCGATGAAGCAGCGAATGGGTATATCTTTATTTATTTATTTATTTAAATATTTTCTTAAGAGAATTATATTTATGCCAGAAGATATTATATAATTTTATCTATCGATAAATAGACTGGATTTTTACCTTTAATACATTCAACTATTGTAACCAATACTTTTCTCCTGTTTAGTATTAACATATATACAGTTACCTAAAGACAAAACCGAAGCAAGATTATATATATATATATATATATTAGAAATTACTTAATTAATAGTCACTTAATAACGTGTAAGCTCTTCTAAATTAACTACCAGGCATGGTGTATCTCAAGTCTCGTTTTTGGGTTCCCCATTGTTTTTACTGTATATGACTGATATTCACAGCTTTGCAAGTAGAGTTAAATTTATATTATTTTGAATTGAACTGAATTGAATAACCTTTATTAATAATAAAATAAATACATTCTTTTCAATTTACAATGACATGAATAATTGTGAAGTTAGACTATTTATTTTATTTTATTTGACCCTTAAGCTTTAGGCTTTACTGGGCTCTTATTAAAAATAAACAGCTAGTTGTTATTAATTAATAATAAATAAATAAATAAGTAAATAAGTATTATTAATAGTTAAAGTATGTATTAATCTTAAATTATCACTACTGACATGACAAATACAAGGTCACCATTGAAAGCACTATACCAATACCATACAAAAAACACCCAATATTATACATGAGAGATAAGAACTGAACAATCCCAAGAAATGTGTTTTTAATACTAGATTACACACGAGAAATTAATAATTAGTAAACAATAGTAATGGGCATTGATCATAGATTTTTGTTGGTATGCCATTATTAATCGGGATTTTAACTTGGTTTTAAACAAATTTACATTCACAATATTTTTTATATTGGCATTTAAGTCAATCAAATGAAAATGGGTAGTTTTTGAGATGAAGACAATCTAAATTGAGGTATAACAAGTTTTGATCTATTTCTGGTCTGGCACGAGTGGATTTCTTGATGAGTTACAAAATATCTATTTGCCCATTGCAAATTAATGATTTTGTCCTTACACTTGTAAATAAAACTAAAATGTGCCAGTTTGCTTATATCATTGAGCTTTAGTAGGTTTAGCTCTTTAATAATGCCCTAGAGTGATTAAGCAAATCAGCATCAGATAATAACCTTATTGCTCGTTTTTAGATGACAAAGATACCATTTAATGTGTTGTTAGCGGAGTTTCCCCAAACAAGGGTGCAATACGTTATATAAGGAAGAATAAGAGTATGATAAAGAGTCAATAGAACTTGTTTAGGGACTACATTTTTAAGTTTAAACATTATAGCAACACTCCTTGAAATCTTTTTCGCGATATAATTTACATGATCATTACATTGCAAATTCTTATCTAGCATTACACCAAGAAATTTTGTTACAGTACACTCCTTTATAGCGATTTCATTAACATTACGTTCATCAACATATACATTTCTTTTATTAGTAAAAATCATGAAATTTGTTTTACTGGTATTTAGGAAGAGTTTATTGGTGGACAACCATTTCATTACACTGATGAATTCTGAATTAAATATATTCTTAGCTGAATTAACATCTTTGCAAGAAAAAGAGACAGTTGTATCATCTGCAAACATTATGAAGTTTAGTATATCAGATGAACGTGGAAGGTCATTTATATATAATAAAAATAACAGTGGACCCAGAACTGGACCCTGTGGCACATCATGTTTGACAAGCACTTTAGTTGAATAAAACT
>JAJOZX010008297.1:80000-82500 GCA_023014485.1 Bathynomus jamesi
TATTTACGAGGTGTAAAGAATAGCCAGCTGTTTGTCAGTAATTAAGCGTAAATACTTAATAGTTGAGCGCATATTCAGTTATTTGACTTTAAGCTTAAAACAGAATTGATCTAAAAGTGATAATTCGTTCATTTAGCTTCTCTTGAATTCGCATCAAGTTTATTGGCATTAAGCCAACTGGACAAGGTTATAGGCATTTTGCTCATTGCGGTCATGATAAGACAGTTACTAACTCTGAAAGTACTATCACATATATATATATATATATATATATACACACACCTTACCTTACAACCTTACAAAAGTTTCGCGCGATGATTTCTCTTTTCTCGAAGGTCAAGCTTGTCGCCCCTCCTCTCGAGTTGGCCTGGTGAAGTAGTGAATTGGATTCTTGCGCTCTCCACCTCATATAGCCAGGTACGCCCCTTTCATCGGGGATTGTTCTGAGCCAGGCGTCTAGTCTTCTTTTGAAGATTTCCACTGCAACTCCCTTCGTGTTTCTTTGGTCTTTGGGCAACTGATTAAACAGTTTTGGTCCTTTCACTACAAAACTATTTTCTTTCAGGGTTAAGGATGTTCACTGTCTCGCCTTCAATTTGGCAATACGACACAGTCTACCGTTTTTACTTTCCACCGTTGTTTGGGGAGTTACAGGGTTCAGAGTAAGATTAGGGACTAGTTTCTCCATTATTTTCCAAGTGTATATATATTTATATATTATATATATATGAAAATAACCACGAAGGAAAAAGGAAACACAGAATGGTGCTCAAGCGCTTTCATCTAATGACATCCTCAGGAACACTGGACGAAAGCGCTTGAGCACCATTCTGTGTTTCCTTTTCCCTTCGTGGTTATTTTCATCATAAATACTATTCACGTGTTACCTTTGTGAAATAATTTTCATATATATATAAATAAATTGGTTCAAGAAAAGACCCTTGCGTTTAAATTCCGCATTTTGGCTACATACGTTCTGGTGAGTATATATATATATATATAATATATATATATATACACACACACACCCAAGTTCAGTAACCCATGAGCTACACACATTTTTCTCGAATCGAAACTGATGATGTTGTAAAATATCTTTCTCATTTAAGAAATTTTTAATCTTGATTAATGAATATCAGTTCTATACTAATACTATTACTACTATTACTACTATTACTACTAATACTACTAGTACTACTACTACTATAATTATCACCATCATCATTTTTATGTTCATAGTTTTTAAAAACTATTTCTGTTTAGTTACGAACAAATACAGTTTAAAATTTTACTCAGTGGTATGAAGGAACTAACTTTGGGTATTTTATACCCAATTTGTATTCATCTCACGAATCCTCCAACCTAACTGGTTAACTTCTAAATAAATAGACATATATATATATATATATATATATATATATAGTATTTCGGAATATTTACAATAAAAGTACATTTTTTTTCCTCTAAATGATATTGTTTAATTCAACCTATAATGTAATTTTCATTATGGGGGGTTACGTAGACCCAACATTAGTCGCTATGTGTGCGGTCCTACTCTGGTTTTCTACACTTAATATCTTGATTTTGAATTAAAGATTTTTTTTTTTGGTAATAATTTTAGTTAAAAAAAAAAATGTACTTTAATTTTAAAAATAACTTAAAAAAATACTTTTTTTTTTTGAAAAGTAATTTAGTCTTCGTGGTTTTTTAGTTATTTTAGTCTGGTTTTAAGTTTACAGAGTAGTTTTTTTAATTATAAATACCAAAAATTTGAGTTTGAATTTAATATAATATAAATGTAAAGTAGCTTTGTGTGTAACAACGATATATATAATATATTATATATATATATATATATATATATATATATATAGAGAGAGAGAGAGAGAGAGAGAGAGATTACATTTATTTTTAAACATCACAACAAAAATGTAAACATAATTCTTTATAACTTCATTTATTAACATTTCGTTCAACTAGAAATTGGAATTAGTGATTTTGTAAAGTTAAACAAAACAAAGAAATATTTTCCAGCGAAAAGGAAGAGAGACCTTAAGGGTCAATTTTCCTTTAATGTTAAACGTGAATTTCGCCTTTAGCGACTTCCTTTTAGGTGCAACGTTTCAGCTTTTGGGCGTCTGTTCCCATTTATAATGTCTTGGAGTCAAATTTACATAATTTTTAGGCATTTTTTTTAAAGGTTTTCAAACCAGACTCGTAAGTTATAAAGGCAGTGGGTTTTTAAGTTTCCAAATGGTGTTCAGCAAGGTTGGTTTTTGTTGCCCCGTTCGTTTGTTTGGTCTTGATCGAAATTTAACCTTGAAACCGCTTATTCTATTGTTATATATATACACACAAACGATTCAAATGAACAGTTAGTTAACTATTCATCACTATTAACTACTCGTACAGTCAACTGACTATTCATAAATGCTACTTTTCCCGATTTTAACTGAAAAAGTAAAAAAAATCACCTAGTTTTTGTACGTAAAGAATGTCG